>BQNB010079239.1:0-30302 GCA_026074375.1 Tanacetum coccineum
TTAGCCAAGCATGTTTATTGAAAGCGAAGAACAATTAATCAAATAATACATAGACATATTGAAAGATTAAAGGGATAAAAGAACTTCACTTCAATAAAACATGAAGTAATGATGAGTACAATAGGGTTAAAAACCCTAAAAATCGCCTAAAACCCGCTGCTATGAAGTATAAAATTGTTCTTCTAAGTTTTTTCTTTTAAAACACAAAAACTAGGGTTTGTATATATAGGAAAATAGTCGCGACGGCGTCGCTTGTTAATTGCGACGCCGTTAACCCGTGGAATCTTCTTTAGGCTTCTTTAAGTCGGCTACTCAGACGCCGTCGCCAAAATATCTGACGCCGTCTGATAAGTGTTAAATTGAATACATAAAATACCCAGGATTTCGCCAATAAAAGCCAAAAATATGCCAAAAGATGGAAATATGTGTGCTTTTGTGTCTCAATGTGCAGGAAAGGATATTATAGTCAAAAAGAGCAAAAACGAGCCAAAACCGACAAGAAACGGAAAAGACAAGTACAAGAGAAAGACATGAGGAAAGATATCAAAGTCGGATCAGCCCGACACAAGGAAAAAGTCAAATTAAGTCAAAGGAGGTCAAAGTCAAGAAAGTCAAGTCAAAGTTGAAGAGAAATGACCATTATACCCTTTTAAGTGAAAGAAATTACCAAAATCAAAACCATTCCTTGTTTATTAAACTACAAGGGCCAGAAGTGTAGACTTTCAAAGTTATTTTACACTACAATTTGGAAGAAAGAAACACAAGGACTGGTTATGCAATTCTCCCAATCTTTCAAAACAAAACGCGGGGTATAGTTTTCTCCTAACCGTCCCTAACCAATTTTCCCGCCAAAACACCCAACAAACCCAACTTCCCTAAATCACCTTTCCCGTCTCTTCCAAATCACCCCACCTCGTATTTACCCATTTCCACATCATTTTGCACATGTGGCAACTTCCTATTGGTTCGAACACATCACCATACATCATCAACGGTTTAAATTCAAATCAAAGAGATCCAAGGGCTTGGAATGATCGAAAGTTCTCATTCTCTCATCATCTTTTCCTATAAATAGGAGATTGTAATTCAGTTAGAGTAGTTTTTAGAGAGTTTAATTTTCTTTGTAAATTTCCCTTTCCAATTTTACGTATACTATTCATTTTGCGAATTAAGCCTTTTAAACTTTCAAATTCAGTTGTACTTCCTGTTTTTAATCTTGTACTCTTCTTTTAAAATAGATTGATAGTTCAAGATCTCTAGTGTGTACTACGTTGTTTCTTAGTCTCTCTGTAGACTCATTTTTTAAAGAGCAATAAAGCAAGTTGAGTTTAAGTTTGTTTTCAAGTGTATCATGTTATTAAGTCCTGTGTTAGACTAATAAGCTTATGTAAGAGATAGCAATGTGTAGCCTTATTTTGTGTTTTTAGTTCAAAATATAAGAAATAAAAATCAATATTGTTCTTAATGTTTCTTAAATCTCATGTAATAAGTCGATTTTATACAATAAGCTCTTATTAAGCTCATTGTAGCTCATACAAGTGACAAGTTCAATTTTCAGTCAAAGTTTGTTTAAAGTCATTTAGTTACTGTTTTTGTTCAATCCAAGTCAAAGTCATGATTATTTGATTGCTTTTGATTGATATTGGAAGCAAAGAGGAGTAATAAGCTCATTTTAGCTTATTGAGCTTAAACTCTTGGTCTAGAGGCTAGGAGCCATTAGGATATTGAGATTTAAAGCCACTCACTCAACAAGAGTGGCTAGAGTTCAGAGACTACAAGATCAAAGGTTTAGATTCATGTTTTAATTTCAGCATTCATACAACTTAATTCATTAGCTTATTGTGTTTACTACTAGTGCTTAATCCTGTTCAATTTAGCTTAGTTAACATAGAAATGCAAATGTTTTAAGTTGATTGTAGTTAGAACTTATTGAGTTGTCATTTCCTTTAATTCTGTCATAATAGTAGATTAGCCTAGCTGAGAAAGTACTTAGTTTCAGATCATAAGTTAGGAATTTTAGTGTTTAAATAGCTTAATTAGGTGAGTTTAAGAATGGGTAGATAAAAGGTTTTAGCATTTTTAGTTCTAAAATAGACTTTAAGTGAAATATAGTTTGGACAGTTTTAGTTAACTAGTGTTTGGGATAAGGTAGTTTAGACCCTAAAAGTCAACAAGAGACTGTCAAAACTCTTTACATAGTTTAGATTTTCAAAGTTTTCAAGTTTAAAAGAGGAATTGAAAGTTAGTTTGTAGAATTTCAAAAGTTAAAGCTTAAAAAGTCTCTACTAGCACCAGGACAGTTTTAGGTTTAAGTAGATTTTATAGTTAAGTGTTTCACAAGTATTCTAAGGTTCAAGCTTGGTTAGTGTAGGTTTAGATATATATAGTGAGTTAGTTTATGAGTTCTAACCTTAGAAATTTGGCCTGCACTTAAGCATTTACCATTTACATCAGCATAAGCAGTACTTACTCAGTAAGTACTGCTGTTGCTCATCACTTTTCTAGCTTCTTTATAGCTCTTGTAATTAGGAAGATAGAAGTTAGTATTAAGCACCTTAATAGTACTCCATTAGTTTTTTATAGATAATCTTTTAAGTTTCATTTTCAAGCTTTTAGTCTAGCTTAATTGATCTTGTAAAAGTGGTACTAACAGTAGCTTAGATTTCTAGCTTATTTCTTTTGAATTCCTATTTTCTAGTTGACATTTCCAAATTCCTTTTATCTAGATTCACTCTACATTCATAGTATAGCTTATTTTCGAAATTTAAGTTTCTAGAATCAAGAATTGAGCTAGTTAGCTTATTAAGATTAGCTTAATATCAATAATTAGCCTAAACCTTAGTTTTTTAAGAGCTAATTTCTTGTTAATTTAGTTTACTTGTAGCTTATTTCTTTTTAGACATTCTTAGTACACATTACAAGCTTCTTATAGCTTCTTTTGGTTTCAATTTTCATTGAATAATAAGCTAGATATAAGCCAAAGTTTAGAAAAGTAGAATTTTCAAAGAAAAGCCATAGTTTCTGTAATGCAGAATTAAATGCTTAATTTTTAGCTTATTAAGTGGTTAAAAGTTCAAAGAGCTTTTGTTAAAGTTGTAGTGTAAAAGCTCAAGTCCAACTTTGTAGTTTTAAGTTTTTGCTAATTTTCACTTTTTAGATAAGCTCAAAATAAGCCAAATCGTAGGGTTTATTTGGTACATTTTTAATAGTTAAAGGTTGCCCGTTTTTATTATAGTGTAAATTCCTTTTAGTTACCCCGCCTACCCTTTACTTTCATTTGTTGCACTTTCTACCCTGTCTTTTTAGTTAAATAAAATAGTTTTAATATTTTCAAAATTAGGTTTAATAAAATTAGGTTTAGGTTTTAATTAGCAAAATTAGTGTTCAATTGCTATATAAAAATTGGGCATTTTTAGATCATAAGATTTCTGCACATTTTTAGTAGATAAAAATCATTTTTCTTTATTTTTCCAGTTAAATTTGTATTTTCTAGAAATTAAAATAGATTTTTAGTAATTTCTTTTTCTTAAGAAATTCATAGAAAATAGAAAAATAGTTGGAAAAATCTAATTCTTTTTGTAATAATTTTCTTTTTCATTCTAGTATTTTTGAAAAATAAAAATAGAATTTTAGTGTTAATTTTTAGAAAAAGTTTATTTTTAGTAATTCATTTTTCTTTAAAAAATCATAGAAAATTCAAAAATAGTTAAAAAATTCTAATTCTTTTTCCTAAAATTTTCTTTTTAAATTTGTGATTTTTAGGTATAAAATTTGTTAGTGTTAGTGCTTTAGATTTTAAATTCTAGTTTTAGCTCACGTTTTTAATTCACGTTTGTTAATTTTCCGTATTAGTTAAATGTTTTTAATTCTTTAAATGTTTTTTTTTCTTAGTTTAATTGTTCTATTATATTAGTAGTGTAATTCAAAATTCAAAAAAATCATTTATACATTCTTGACTCGAATCCGAATTATTCCCGAATCTCAATTCACGACTTCGTTGGGATACGACCCGAGGAGAAAATACTTCCCGGTTAAAAATATACGTATTGTGTTTTCTTAAGTGAGATTTTACCCTTTTATTTCTCTTGTTTGAGAAGTAATTTGGAAGAATTATCACGGGATTTATACTATACATATATAAATTCGACTAGTGCTTACACACGCAACCACCGTCTATTGATAACTTTGATGCCGTCACAAGGATTTATGACGTCTTCTCCTCACACTCTATGCCAAATCTTGAGTGTCTTCTAGTAGAGTTGCAATCTTGTCCCGTTTCTTCTCAAAGTGAGTCCAAAGAGTGTGTATTTCCTCCAAATGCTTTCCAAATGCTAAAATGACAAAAAAAACAATAAGCACGTATTTTGGGCATATTTGCATGAATTCGGGGGTTAATTGACCCCGAAAAAGTGTATAAAATGACACCTCATCAAATACCCCCACACTTGGGATGTGCTTGTCCTTAAGCAAATGGGCTTTTCTACCTAGTCAATAGCAATATCGAGGGCATTTAACCTACTTAAAAAATATAATTCATGGCACAACCGATTATACCTCATATTTAAAAGCACGTAAATTATATACTAGCACCTCACATAAGTGTTTGGATTCTCTCATTCTCTCGGGTGTAATAATGAATTATAACAATAAATAGAAACGGGAAAATAACACACACTACCTATCATAGTATATAAATTACTATAAGCTTGATAAAGGATCAAAAACCTCCACCGCTTTGGCGTAAGCACCTAGGAATTACTATCAAAGAGGTCTTTAAAGGGTTGTGATGTTTGGGTGTAGGGTAAAAGAAACACGGTTGGGGATATTTGTGGGATTTTGAGTGGTAACAAGTTAATTATCTACAAGAATACATGTAAAAGGCGTTGCTAAGCAAAGACTCGACGAAACTAGGACAATAATATACAAACGCTACATCAATCTCTTTCTTTTCTTTTCTCGACTCTTTCTTTAACATAAACATAAACATAAGCAAAAATGGCAGCCCGCACATTTTTTCTTCTTTTTTCTATTTTTTTTATTTTTTTTCTTTTCATTTTTTTATACACTTTTGCCCTGTCATTTGCTGAAACATAAATAATACATGACTTGGGGTTTATAGATGCACCCCTACACTTGAGTTTTTTAATACTCAAAACATAAACTAACTAATGACCCGAATTAGGAGGATCAATAAACGTGAAGTGTATTAAGCACGTATGGGGTTAATAATTTGACTTTCTTCCCCATTTGTCCATAAAATAAAAACTACCATAAATCCCAATCATTCCAAAACTATATACACTAATCATGACTCAACTTAGCAACCATGTACTCAAGTAAACAGTTAACTGGGGTTTAACAGATGTGATAACAATAATGTACTAAAAATGAGTACGACAAGGAAGGCTAAGGCGATTTAGGTGTAACATTTTGGTGGGGGTGTAAACAATGCTCTTCATTAATAATTCAAAATCCACCAGAAAATTACTAGAACCGCGAAAATGATAGGCTCAGAGGGGTGTACTAGGGGTAGGATAGGCTTAGAGGGGTGTACTAGGGGTATCTTGCATTAAATAAAAAATAAAAAAAAAAAAGAAAAAAAAAAAAAAAACCAAAAATGAAGTGTGAACAAGGTGTGAGGTAGTTGTATGATCGAGGAATCATCATAACCAAACAAACGATGGCTAAAACAGGGGTTTATCCTAATGCCTCTTATCACTTAGTAAATCCTAATCACACGAGTGCGATCTCACTAGCGGTTTTGGAATGAATCACTAAAGCAAGTTCTAGAATTTAGAATACTACCGGTACACTCTCATAAGCACTAAAAATGAATGCTTTTATTCCTAATGATCTAGGGACGAACCTCACATTTTTTGGGTGGTATTTTTTAGTAGTATGATTTTTTTTGTGCTAGTAATATAACTCCTATCCATTAAAAAAGAAAAAAAATAAAAAAAAAATAGTAAAAAGGAGATAAAAAAAAAAAATAAGAATAAAAAAATTAAAAAAAAAAAAGGAGACCTTTATAATACTACAGTTTCATCGATATATGTCATAATTTTTTTTAATTTGGGCTAAAATTCTAAATTCTAGAACTTGCTTTAGTGATTCATTCCAAAACCGCTAGTGAGATCGCACTCTCATAAGCACTAAAAATGAATGCTTTTATTCCTAATGATCTAGGGTCGAACCTCACATTTTTTGGGTGGTATTTTTTAGTAGTATGATTTTTTTTGTGCTAGTAATATAACTCCTATCCATGAGACGCTTTTAATACTACAGTTTCATCGATATATGTCATAATTTTTTTTAATTTGGGCTAAAATTATCGTCTTAAACTATGTTTTGGTATATTACTCATCATTTTAATGACAAAGCAAATGCAATTTAAGGAATAGTTTCTAAGGCTTTTATTACCCCCCTTACACTTATTTCGAACATTGTCCCCAATGTTCTATGAGTGCCAAAAATGAATAAAGGGAAGATAAATAAAAAGACGAGAGAAACTAATACTCCCTTGTTTTGCTCAATATCAGAGAAGAAACAAGATAATTTCAGCTAAATCTTCATCCAAGAATCGTCCAAGTGAAAATCCTTAGAGCTTTCGGACTCTCCTCATCTAATATAACCTGAAAATCAAAGACAAGAACAACTATACCAAGCGTAAAATCCTGCGGGAAATGATATATAACCCTTATTAATTAAGTACTAGAACTCTACGAAATCAATAAAGATAGAATGTATGTACTAATGTAATCGTGCTTTTCTGCAAGAATTAGGAAAATTAAAAATTCTAGAAATTAAACAAAATAACTTTTCAAAAATTAAAAAAAAACACGAATTTCGTTAGTGCTACTTGGTGACGTCGTTAGGGATAAATCCTGAGTCAAGCGAGAAAACTAATACTCCTCTGGGTTTGCTCAATAATGGAGAAGAAACATAATGATCCTGGCTAAATCGTCATCCAATAATTGGTACATGTAAAAATCCAAAGAACTTCCAGGTCTTTCCTTATCAAATATAACACGCAAATCAAAGACAAAAGCAACTATACCAAGCGTAAAATTCTACGGGAAACAATATAGAACCTTATTAATTGTGAATTAAAATCCTAAGAAAGCAATAAAGATAGAATGTATGCACTAATGTAACCGTGGCTTTCGGCAAGAGTTAAGAAAATTAGAAATTTTGGAAATTACACAAAAATAAATTTTCAAAAATTCGAAAAACGTAAAAAATTTATAACTGCAAGCTGGTGACGCCGTCAGGAAAAATCCTGACGCCGTCTCTAGTAAAACTTCTTGTTTCGTTTTCTTGTTAAAATTTCTACACAAATATCCGATTAGTTATTTCTTGTTAAAAATTTCTGCACATGCCACAATAACGGTTAGTACAAACACATTACTCAAAACAAACAATAAAAACATAAAATGTGTGAATTAATCTAGAATTATTTATTTTATATGTTTGAAAATGGTTCTTAGAAACCGGACATTTCTCTCCCTACACTTATTTTATGTCAAATACCTTTGATTATAATTAAGACGAGGTAAAATATAATAGAAAGCATGATCACATAACAATCAAACATATAAAAATAAATAATAAAGAAATAGAACACACGACACTCCTAAAATGTAAGAAATATAAATATTAGGTTGCCTCCCAATAAACGGTAATGGTTCTGCACTCACTTTTTTGGTTGGATACGGAAGTCCACGAGCTCTCCAACTATGGAAAAAAATTGGTATCGGGGATGTTCTCGGGCTCTTGGATAGTGGGGCGAACATAATTTTGCTCAACCAAAAAACCTTGCTTCTCCATTTGTTAAGTCCCATTTCTTTTTCTTGATGTTTTGAATTCTACCTCCCATTCTGAAATTTCCTATCACAAGATTTCACAGGGGTTAATGGGATATTGATATACTTTTATTTTTTCTTAATTCATTACTAGGTATGTTTTAAGGGTCCCTAACAATTCATTGACTTTTCAATTTCTGGGCCCTAATGGTCATTCTGTTACTTTATCCGAACTTATTTCAGCTTTTGTCCTGTTGGTAGGAATGGTGTTCCTAAGATGAGCGGCATGCACTCCTCTTCCTCTATGTCTAAGATAACAAAATCCATAGGGTATACAAAACCAAGAGATATAACGGGACTAAAGTCACACAAGACCCTAAATTGGCTAAGATATCAAAAGGCTTGGAGTCTCCTAGTCTACAAGGCAAGGTGAATAATCCGGGATCCTTCATTTTCTTAGGCATTTCGCCTTGAATGAACGCGGACCCATTTTTACTTAACTCTAAACTCTCTACATATTTATACAAAATTACATTATATATTGGAGCATGAGCTAGAACTTCAAGAGCTGATAAGCTAAGATGCAAATCCTTAAATTCATCTTCTATAGTTTTTCCAGGTTCTTATGGTTTTGGTGTTCCAGTTTCATTGATTGTTAGATTTTTAACCTGTGGTTGGTCTTTTGAAAATCATTTGTTGGTTTGAAACACGTTTTAATAGCATTGATCGATTTGAAGGGATGGGAAGAGCTTTGGGGATCTTCCATCTGGTAAGAATGAGCAGACGAAACCGAAGAGGTGGGGTTGACATTCAATTTCGGGCCCGTGTCACTTGGGAGTGATCCTGTCATTCGGTCATTGATGGCCTTTAAGAACGTGTCTATTTTATTGGTCATCTCGCTTTGTTGTTCTTTGAAATTGGCTTAAAACTTAAATAACTTAGTGTCTTGTGATGAAATAAAATTAGACACCAATCCTTCGAGCTTTGATTGATTATTAAAAATTTTAGGATTATTGTTCAAGGGGCGATTCGAGAACAAACCCTTGGGTTGAAAATGATTAGGTGGGTTTAAAAATTTGTTTTGGGAATTTTGAGGTTACCTCCACCTAAGGTTTGGGTAACCTTTTCATGACGGATTATAGGTGTCACCAAGATTATTTTGCTCGGGTTTGAAAGTGAACCACTTACCTCCCGCTTCGTCGGTACGAGAGGATGCATAGTTAATAATAGCTTGCTCAGGATTTTCCATGCAATAATTAGTGTCGTGGGGACCACTACAAAACTCACATGAAGATGCATTTTGTTCACTTGAACGGAATTTAGGGAGCAAAATGATCTTCACAAGCACAACTTGATTTCTAGCTCAATAGAATCCTAGGACGGATGCATTTGGGACATCTTGAGGCAAAGATATTGCCTTAACCAGTTTAGCGATGTCTCTAGAGTCATTCCAACTTTCATTGTCATAGAGGGCGAGGTTGTGCACAAGATTCCTTGGCATTTTTTTCACGTAGCTTACCACCGACCGATTGATCGATGGTTCACCTTGTGGCGGGATTAACATGGTCATAAAAGATTTGGACTTTGAGCCAAAGATCGATACCATGATGAGGGACTTTTTGGAGTAAGTCCTTGAAACGAGTCCATGCTTCGGAGAGAGATTCACCTTGATGTTGTTGGAACATCAAGATGTCATTTCGGAGTTTAGAAGTTCTTCCCGGTGGAAAGAATTGAGCAAGGAAACGGGTAGTGAGATCCTTCCAAGTGGAGATGGATCCCGAGGGAAGACGTTCAAGCCAATTGCTAACTTGATCGTAAAGGGAAAATTAAAATAAACGCAGTCGCGTTCTTTCCCTATTTTCAACATTAAGGTTAAGAGAGTCAACAATTTTTAGAAAATCCTTAAGATGTTGATTTGCATCCTCGGACTGAAGTCCATGGAAATGACATCCACCGTTTTGCACCCAATCAGATTTGTTCGTATCATAAGTCACCATATTGTTTCCATCCGGGGAGCTTAAATGGTGTTTTCGATAGCCCTCGGCTAGGTCGGGAATATCTCCTAAAGTACGGGTGATTTCATGTTCCTTGGTGGTCAACGAAAAAGAAGGGTTTGCGAACAAAGGGAATGAAGAAAAAGATATACTACAAGAAAGATAATAAAAAGAAGAAAAAAACTCACTTGATAGGAATCTAGTGAGTAGACCTAAGCTAGATAGAATTCAAAACCTAGACTATTCCCCGCAGCGGCGCCAAAAACTTGATGTGCGGGTGATTGCAAACCGAAGTTTTACAACTCTCCTAGGCAGTGTACCTAACCGTTGTAGGTGTTAGTAAGACAAGACTATCGGGGGGTTATTAGCATTCTCAAGGGGAATATTTATGGTAGGCTCGAATCTATGGTTTTGTTGGAATTAAACTCATGCACTTAGACGCAAGTCAAAAGTTATTACAGGGCTACACAGTTACAACGCCAGTATTAAAACCATTAGTACAGCTTAAGAGTAAGTTAGATACTGGCCAGTACTAACTTAAGACTTTGAAGGACTAAGACTGCTGGTTATAAATTTTTTCTACTGCGGATTCAATATTACTGTTGCTAGGAAAAGTTTTAATCTGTTAGTACAAAGTTAATGCTGTTAGCATAACTTAATGCTAATTGACTAAAAGTTTAATGATATTAGACAAACGAATACTGAAGTTAATGATGATTTAAGAGATTAATGCTGCTTTGGGAATTTGACTAATACTTATGTAAAGTATTAAATACTTAGTTATAAATTCAATAAATTTGACTAAATATTTTAGGAAAAAAAAAAGTATTGTAAGCCTATTAGGACTCCTTAGTGTATAAAATGAGATCCTAGGGCATCTAGTTTATCATCTCAATCATCTCATTATCATACACATACCTACACAGCATCTCATAGTCATAGCTTCGAGGTTGTAAACCCTAGTACTAAGATAGAGTACTCGTATTATTGATCTAATAATATTGAAGCGTTTTGTTACATTTTGTGTTCATTCATTCATATACACTTACTGTTCAATTGATAATAGTTCTAGAGTATTAAAGAGTAGATTCTGCATACTCTTTAATATACACACAAAGTTTCTATCAGTGTTATTTTGGATTTATCCAAGGTAACATACTTTTTACAAGCTAAAGAATCGATCAAGATTTGGGATCAACAAGTGGTATTAGAGCTTGTGTTCTGAAACTTTGATCTAGAAGAAACTATCAAGAAGAATCATTTACTCACAAGGAAGAGATGGCTCCTATGGCTTCTTCAGACCCTGAGGTAAAAACTTGTTCAAAAACCTGTCTGAACAACTATGAAACTCTTAAAAAATAATATGATGATTTGGTTGCTAAACAACATCAAACTGAATTTAAGGCTATTACTTATAAAAGAGGATTAGATACTGTTGAGGCACAACTTGTCACATATAGGAAGAATAAGGTTCTTTTTAGTGAAGAAGTTGTTGTCCTTAAAAGAGAAGTAGGAATCAAACAATATGAAATTAATACGCTTAAAACCGAGTTTGAAAAACTTAAGCAAGAAAAGGATGGCATTGAATTTAAAATGAAGAAATTTGGTAAGGCCTCAAAAGACTTAGATCAGTTGTTAGGAAGTCAGATAACTGACAAAAGTAAAAAGGGTTTTGGATATAGTGCAGTTCCTCCACCTCATCCTTTAATTTATAATAGACCTAACAAACTAGATCTGTCTTATTCTGGTCTTGAGGAGTTTCAACAACCTGAATTTGAAGTCTATGGATTAAGGGCCAATAAAAGTGTTTGTGAAAATTCTTCAAATGAGACTAAAAAAATTTCTGATGCTCCTTTGATTGAAGAATGGGTTTCTGATAATGAGGATGAAGTTGAGTCTCCTGTTGTGGTAGAAAAGAAAATTGTTGTTCCTACTATTCCTAAAGTTGATGTTGTTAGACCAAAACAACAAGAAAAACCAGTTAGGAAAACAGTTAGGTATGCTGAGATGTACAGATCAAAAGGTCCTAGGGGAAACCAAAGAAATTGGAATAATCTGAAGTCCCAACAGCTAGGAAGTGACTTTATGATGAACAATAAAGCATGCTTTGTCTGAAGAGGAGATTTGACCATTTGAAGAAAAATTGTGGTAAAAGGATAATAAAACCAGTGTGGAAAAATACAAGGAGGGTGAATGATCACTATTCTACAAGAATGACTCACTCCAATCCAAGAAGAAATATGATTCCACAAGTTGTTTTGATGAGGTCTGGAATAAAAGCAGTATAATAACTGCTCAAGCCAAAGGATCACATAATGCTGTCAAGAGAATAGATTTAAATACTGTGTTTAAAGCTACACCTGTTGGTCTGGATGCCAAAGAACAATAGTTGGTAGATCATGTATCCCAAAAAAACAATGCATCAGTCACTTTGAAAAGATTTGATTACATTGAAAGCAACCAAGGAAGAGTCAAGTCTGTGATAGCATGGGTTTCCCATAAGAAGAATGATATGGATGATCCTTTCCAAAACGGGAGATATGGAAAAATAATTAATGAAGATCACTTTTGGTTTCAAATGATACACAAGAACTCAGGGAGGCAAGATGCAGCAAAGACAAAAGGATAAGAGGAAAGGCAGAGGATTATCCAAGAGCAGAAGTTTAAAATCAAGAACTTTCATCAAAAGATATCATACAGGCTGAAAGATCAAAAAGATGAAGTGTTTGAAAGCATCCTCAATCAAAAAACAGAAGGTATTAATTCAAGAAAACTTGATGATATGAAAGGTAAAGCCACAATATTTAGGGAGGATTGTTTGGGAAATTAAAACTCAGTGCACTTAGTACTGCCTAAGTCAAAGTTAGTAACTGCTCACAAGTACAACTGCCATATTAACCAGTTAGTAACTCTGCTAAGAAAGTAGTACTCTGCAAATACTAACTTAGACGATGAGGACTTAAACTGCTGTTAGATAAAGTTTCTACTGCTGATTCAAGATTACTGCTGCTGGTGAAAAAGTAAAATGCTATTAGTACAAGTTTAATCTGTTACGCCATAACTAATGCTAATTGACTAAATTAATGAAGAATAGACAAACATAAGACTGAAGTTAATGATATTGAAGAGAATAATGCAGAATTTTTTTTTGGGTACTTTGACTAAATACTTAAGGAAAGTAATTAAATACTTTATCCATATAAATAATATATTTGACTAATATATTAGGAAAGTATTGTAAGCCTACCCTCGTGGCTAGGTCGGGAATAATCTCCTAAAGTACGGGGTGGATTTCTGTTTTCCTTGGTGGTCAACGAAAAAGAAGGGTTTGTGAACAAAGGGAACGAAGAAAAGGATATACTACAAGAAAGGTAATAAAAAGAAAAAAAAATCACTTGATAGGAATCTAGTGAGTAGACCTAAGTTAGATAGAATTCAAAACCTAGACTATTCCCTCGTAGCGGCGCTAAAAACTTGATGTGCGGGTGATTGCAAACTGAAGTTTTGCAACCCTCCTAGGCAGTGTACCTAACCGTTGTAGTGTAGTATAAGCAAGACTCGGGGGGTTATTATCATTCTCTAGGGGAATATTTGGGTAGGCTTGAATCATATGGTTACTTTAGGTATAGAGGTTGAAAGAAGATTATTTTTGTATTTTTATATTTTATGAAAGCAGGTAAAATCTCATGTTTTGAAAGGGGTTTGTTTTAAACTAATTAAACTACTCCTAATTATATTCTAATTGCAAGAAAAGTAAAGGTTGAGGAAAAACTCTTATGGTTAAACAAATGTATTTACTTAATCATGCACTACTCTCTAGTTGTCGTCTTTAGTTTTATTACCCGTCACCCTCGTAATGGAATATGTAAGTCCTTAGTTAATTAAATACCTAACTTGAAATCCACCCAAATGGCAAGGTAGTATGAAGACTATTGCATGGGTATCCTAAACATTCACATATCCTTGTGATCAAGCCTAAGCAAACATGTTTCATCATGTGCTTGGTTTTTCGTATTTCATTGCTTTTGTTATTATCTTGATTTTATATGTTGGTTAGTTTGATAAGTGACAATCAAATTTACCTTAGCACCATAATTACAATCTGTGAAAACTTGCAATTCCTAAGGAACGACCTGGACATACATAATCTATATTACGTACGAAAGTGTATACTTGCCTGTGTTATGTTTTTAGTCAAAATCGGTATTTGTAGTATTATAACTTTAAAGATTGTTAAACACACATTAATTTTTTGGCGCCGCTGCTGGGGATTTGTTTTACTTGTTTGCATATTGTTTGCTTGTTCTTGTGCATCTTAAATGTGTTTCGTGTGCTTTATTTCCTTGAAATCTCTGAAAAAACATCTTTTGTTGCTGCAAGTACGCTGCATTTTATTTTAAGTGTGTCGTAATTCCCCTGTTCTCGTTTGATATTCTGCAGATAAAACCTGCAAGTGCGCCGGTTTCACACCAAAACCGTCGTACTTGTCATGTGATCATGTTCATCTCGTGACTGATTAAGTTCAGTACTAACAGAAACCCCTAAATTGCTAGTCTCAGGTTTGTGATCATTTGAAATTTTGTTTTATATGATTATATGCCTTGTAAATTTGTGAATATTTAGATTTTCATTCAAAAAAAAACCAAAAAGATATTAATTTCTAAATTATTTTTGCTTTCTTTTTGCTTTATTTTGATTCATGGCATATTCATGTTAATATATAAATTATGTTGTATGTTTGTTTGTTTGATTATTTTCTCTTTTATTGCATATGTGAAAAATAAAAAATAAAAAATTTGAAAATTTACTGAAACTACGCCGTACAATTAACTTTGTGCGCCGCACTTTGCACCTGCATTACAAAAAAATCAGTTTTGTATAAATATAAACCTGATGCGTTTTTTTAATCTTATATTATGTGAATATTCGTAATGTGTTTATATTTGCTTCTTGCATCTTAGCTTGTATGTATGTTCATTTGTATCTTTATAGAAATCATAATAATAATAATATAAGTATATAAAAATGTTTCTAGTTTGTTAGTGATTGCATATGGTGCTTGTTATGTATGTTTGCTAGTCATCTGTGTTTCATTATACATGATCAGTTTGTTTTGTTAAGTGTTCTATAAAATTCCATAAAAATAAAAATAAAACTTTGAAAATTTTGTTGTAAGAACGACGCACATTTTCCCTTGTGCGCCGCACTTCTGTTCAGAAAACAAAAATATTTTCTTTTTCGTACTTTATCATATAGATTGTGTTAAAACTCATTTTAATATTAATTCCTTTTTGTTTGCATTTGTTGGATTGCTTGTTTATGTGTGTTCGTTTGCATGTTTATGTAATATGTTTAAAATATAAAATCGAAAAAAAGAGTTTACTGTTTCTCGTCTTTGTTTTATTTAGCGTTTCTTGTTGTGGGGCTTTGTGTGTTTGTGTAATTGTATGTTTTTCTGGGTTTGTAACTATATTTTTGTGTTGCTAACTAATAAAATGTGAAAAACGAAATTATGTTTTCTGTCATAATAAAAACCGCCGCACTCATGTTGTAGTACGACGCACTTTTGTATACTCGATGTACGCACACTTTCTTTTAAGTGCGGCGCACTTTCTGGTCTGACAAAAATATTTTTGTTAAAATTTCTTTTTTTGATCGTTTGGGTACTATATTACATGGAAATAATATCTTAAGTGAGTATGTGCTCGAAAGAACAGTTTTGAATTAGTTTGCCTAAAAAATATGTAAACCCACATATATTTGTTTTCTTGTTGTGTTTGATTTCTTTGTTAAATTTTGTATGTGTTTTCATTCTAGTTGTTAAATTTTAGCTTTTTTTATTAGTTTCTATTATTTTGTGTGCTTGATTGGTATGTTTGGTTATTTGTGTTTTGTTATAAAATATAAACCGGAAAATGGAATTTTGCTATAAGTGCGTCGTACTTCACTTCAGGTGCGACGCGTTTCTAACATCAGCCCACCAAAAATATCATTTTTTTAACCAATGTGTTTGTTTGATTGTCTTTTGTATTTTTTTTACCTTATAATTATTGCATGCTTGCTTACTGTTTGTCTGAAAACAAAAAAAATCCAAAATGATTTTTTTTGCATTATTTTTGGTTTCGTATGTGATTTGAATGTTTCAATACTAATAATTATATATTTATATCTATATTATTTTTCATTTAGTTGTGTTTTGTGTGTGCTTGTCTTTTTATTTTACTACATTTTGAAAAATAAAAAATATTTAAAACGGAAAACTTAGTAGTTTTCGAAGTACGATGCGCGTCGTACCTTGATTTCTGTATCCAAAAAGAAATGTTACGAACTTTGTGGGTGTGTTCGCTGGAAACCCTCACGAGACTATAACTCGTCCACTCAGGAAACCGAGGAGTTTAAAGGTTTGTTGCATATGCTAAATGCAACCATGTTGCTACGAAAGTGCGCTTTAGTATTTTGTGCTTTTTTGTAGTTGTTAGGAATTAAAAATTGTTAATTATTGACAATAAATTGGTCTTGTAATAAATATTACTTTAGTTTGTATTTACATTGTAATAAGTCAACCTTGGTCAAACTTAAGTAAATGTTCACCAAGTAAGACCAAGTAGTCAAAGTAGAAAAAGTAGAAAGGTAGGAGAATAAGTATATATACCTCATGAGATGGAGTTTCAGAAGGTTAGTCAATTAAGTCATTTTGTAATCTCCCTTCCTCCCCCCTATTTTTTTCCTTTCTTAATGAAAATTAAAAATGTGTAAAAATACTCTCTAGCCTCCTCTCTTCTAATACTTAACCGATTATATGATATCTAATGCAAACATGACATATATCAAGTGGTATCAATAGTCAGGAGAGATTTAAATTGTGTATTCGTGGATCAAAACGTGCGTAATTGTGATTATTTCGATCAATAGAGCTTTTGTAAGTATGATTCGTGTGAGTTTTGTATCATTTAGGTGTTAGATTTACTATTTGACGTCTTTTTGAACTTCAAACACTTTCAAAACACTTTCGTATACTTCAAATTGCAGATTTAATTGCTTATATACGAAAATTATATGATTAGACTTCATTTTGATAAAAAAATATTCGAGTTTGATCACTTTCGTATCGTAGAAATCAGCTTTCGGAAACTGTTTTAGGCGGGAAACTCACTTTCATATCACAGTTAGAGGTTTCGTATTGAAGAATTTAATTTTTGGAAACTAATTTTAGTGAGTATTCGTGCTTTCGTAAGACAGTTATAGGTTACAGATTATAGAACTTTGTGTATTTGAAAAGATAACACTCGAATTTATCACTTTACACCGTAAAATCAATACTATGAGTTCTATTAAATTCGATTGAGATAAGGATTTACGAAAGATAAGGATTGTTGATTTTACGAAAGTCTGTGGATTTTGAAATTTACAAAAGTTTGGTTCGGTAACATTAAGCTAACCTATCATGTAAACCGTTATGGTTTCATATATCTGTGTAACATTCATCTATGGTTTCGTATTTGGGGTTTCGTATTGTAGTTTTGGTTTTGTACCTCAAAGGTTTCCTATCACAGGTTTCATATAGAAGGTTTCGTATCGCAGTTACGGTTCCATAGCTTTCATATTTCAGGTTTTATATTTCCAAGTTTCGTACAAACAAGATTCGTATTGCATGAAAGATATAGTTTCGTATACAAGTTTCATACAGAGGTTTCGTATCTAGGTTTCGTATTCCGATCAGAAGTTCGTAACACAGGTTTCCTACTTGAAGATTTTGAATTCCAAGTTTCATATATGAAGGTTTCGTATCCCACGTTCTGTATTCAGAGGTTTTGTATCACATATCTTGGGGTTTCATATATTCATACTTTCGGATAATTAAGCTTTCGTATAAGGCTTGTGTTACTTGGACTTTCGTATAAAGTCTAGGTTTCGTATCTTCAAGCTTTCGGATTCATTTGTGGTTTCGTAATATAAGCCTAGTTGTTGTTACTTTTTGATCTCATGATTGCAAGTCTTTATTTCTAAAATGATCCAAGTTTGCATTGTATATATTGATTGATTCACATCATGTCTACTGCGAATCAACAAACACTTGCGAAATCAGGAGCTTTAGATAGACCTTCGATTTTAGAGAAAGGAAGATATGTGCCATGGGCAATTCAGTTTTTGAGGTTTTTGGAAAATAAAAAGGAAGAAGTAGAATTAATGAGGGATTTAATCTTTACGGTCCATATAAAAGGAAAGACATTCCTAATCTAAACAATGATTAAGAGACCATACCTTAACCAATCACCAAAATGTCCAAACCATACAAAGAATAATACTTTACAGATATAAGGGTGATGAACTACATTCTTAAAGGAATACCCAATGATATTTACAATGATGTGGATGCTTGTCTAGATGCTAAACAAATGTGGGCTAGAATCAAAAGGTTGATGCAAGGTAGTGACATAAGTCAGCAAGAAAGACACTCGAGGCTAATGAATGAATTTGACAAGTTTGTGGATGTAAAAAGAGAATCATTAACATCTGTGTATGAGAGGTTTTCAACACCCATTAATGTCATGGATCAGAATAATGTTCGTCCTCAATCAATTTTCATTAACACCAAGTTTCTCAAATCATTACAACCCGAGTGGAGCAAATATGTAACCATGACTCGTCAAAACTATACTCTAAAGACTGCAGAATATGATGAGTTATTTGAACCACATGTCAATGCATCTAAAGCAAAGAAAGCTGAAAGGAATCATAATCCATTAGCCTTAGTTGCTAATTCCCATGCTCATTCTTCAAATTCTCATGCAAATTCATCATACTCTCGTTCACCACAACCATATTATGTCACTCATCCTTCATTCGTGATTGATAACGATGATGATTACCAAGGGGATATACAAGGAGATGCTCAAGAAGACAAGCTTACAACTGCAATGATGTTATTGGCAAGAGCTATCACCCAACGTTACTCTACTCCTACCAACAATCGTCTTCGTACATCATCAAACACAAGGAATCAAGATGTGATACAAAATGGTTGTGTGGATATTCAAATCAAGAATGTTGGCTATGCAGGGAATGGAAACAGGAATGCAGGGAGGAAAAACAAAAATCAAGCAACTAATGCAGGAAATGGTTTGGTTCAGTCAATTGAAGAATATGATCATAATGTCCAAAAGAATCCAAGAACCGAGTCAACTCCGGGAAAAGCAAACGTTCAGTGCTACAACTGCAATGAAAAAGGCCACTATGCACGTGAATGTCCAAAACCCAGAGTTCGTGATGCAAAATATTTCAGGGAGCAGATCCTACTCGCAACTAAAGATGAAGCTAGAGTGCATCTAGATGAAGAAGAGAATGATTTTATGCTCGACAATGCTTATGGAAATAATACGTTGGAGGAGCTAAATGCAGTAGTGATCATGATGACACGCATTCAACCTACTGATGACAAGTTTGATGCAAAACCAACTTATGATGCTGAGTTCATCAGTGAGGTAAATGCTTTACAAGTTGATATGATCAATGGATTACTCTCAAAGAGTAATCATGAACAACATCATCATGAGAAACTAGAAACTATTATACACACATTTGCTGATGATCAAATTGATTCTGATATCATATTTGATGATCCGTATATGGACAATAATAGTGGACAAGCTGAACATGATACAAATGCTCATGATCAATCTCTTCATGATTTTGAATCCCTAATAATTAATGTTCAAGTAAAGATTGAAAAACAACGCAAAATGAATATTAAGCTAAAAAAGAAAAAAAGTTGTTACAACGGGAACTTGAGACGTGTAAGGAACGGATAAAAGAATTTAAAATCAAACCAGAACAAGCTTTAGATTACAAAGAAGCATATGAGGAATTGCAAAATGAATTGAATGTTGGAAAGGAACAACTTTTAAACGAAAAGGAAGAGATCTTTGAGGAAATTTTAAAAACACAAGATGAACCTTTAAAAATAAAGCGTGAAACTGATTTGTACAAAAAGGCTTTCAAAGAAAGAGAAAACAAGTATCATGAGGATATTGTTTCATTATAAGAAAAAATATGATCTCATGATCGAATTGTGTACAAAATGTCACATTCACTTCAAACTATTCATATGCTTGGTAACAAAGCAAATAAGGTTTATGACCCATATTTGAAAACTGGGTTGGTATATGAGAATCCAGAACGTCTCAAGAAAGCTATTGAAGACAACCTAAAATGTATGATGGTGAAAAACTTGAAAGTACTAAACTAAAAGTTGATTTACCTGATTATGAAGAAACTCGTGAGGACGCAAAACAAAGTCGATTGAAAATGAAAGATAAAATGATTCAACTTGATTATGCGAAATTAAATGCTCTTTATGAATCATTTGTTCCTCAAACAGAAATTACAGTTCAACAAACTTATCTTTCATCTCCTACTTATAATGTATCTTTTGAATCAAATTCAAAGATGTCGAATTTACCTTCTAAAAAATGCCTAATGAGAGTAAATTGTTAAAATTGTTTGTCAATTTGGAAAACAAAATTAAACATTTAGGAAAACTCATTAATAATAGTCTTCAAAGGGAAAAAGAAAGAACTGTTATCTATGATGAGCAAAATGAGATTAGAAAATATTTTACTAAAGAGGAAATTCCGATTTTAAAATCATTACAAAAATGCTAAATTGACATTAAACAAGAAATTATAGAAGAAGTACAAGAGATGTTAGAAATTTTTGTGTCAATGGAACGAAAAGTTGAGAAGCAAGCACAAAAAGATGAACCTTTTTAAAAAGAAATCGATCGACTTTTGGAAGCATCCTTAGAAATAGAAATTAAGGATTGTGTGTTGATCTCTGTTGAAAAACACAAAAATGAGATGTTGATACTTGAAAAAGAGAAAATCTTAAAGTACTACAAAGGTATCCAAGCAACTATATTACAATGAATTAAGATTCTTGAAAACAATTTCAAAAGAGCTGAAGCTCAATACATTAATCTTGATTTTGGAGATCGTTCAAGCCCATCTAGGATATGTTTTACGGATAATATAAATATACAGCGGAATATAAAGAACATTATATTATTAAACAAGGTTTTTATTCTCATACGTTTCCACCTTGCCCCAATTTTATACCTTGGAGCTACTAACTAACTAACTAACTAACTGTTAATCTAACTACTAACTAAACGTGTACACACACACACATTTTTCTAGACTCTCATTGGGAGAGCTCTATATTTCTGGATGCCAATAACCAGACGCATACCCTTTATATATAGGGTTTACAAGACTTATAAAATAAGATAAGTATAAAACAACTAAATCATTTAAATATTAAATTTGATCTTCTGTTATCTTCTATCTTCATAAGGAGATCTTCTAGAATCTTCAAAATCTGTAGGCTCTTTCTAATGATCACTGATGAAGAAAACTAACACTAGTACAAAAAGTGGATTTAGCTACACCAAAAAAAGTGTGACGATATACATATAGTCACACATGCATTTTTGAATGTGTGACAAAAGGTCGCGCGATCGTAGGGTGTTTATGGTCTCATTCTGAGTTAGTGTCCATATCCATTAAAAAACAGTGACCAAAAGTGTTAATAAGTGTGACCGTAAACATTGTACAAGCACACAAAGTATGTTTTTTTTTGGGTATTTAGTCACATATAATTAAGCGTAAAGTGGCCAAAAGTGTTAATAAGTGTGACCATATGCTGTTTAAAGTAAAGAAATGTGTATTTTGTGTGACTATTGATTATCCAATGGCCACATGAATTTTATGTTTGTGTGGCCTTTTGTAATATTTAGTCACACAAAGCATGTTTTTTTTTGTATTTAGTCACATACAATTAAGCATAAAGTGGCCAAAAGTGTTAATAAGTGTGACCATATGCTGTTTAAAGTGAAGAAATGTGTATTTTGTGTGACTAATGTTCATCCAATGGCCATATGAATTTTATGTTTGTGTGGCCTTTTGTAATATTTAGTCACACAAAGCATGTTTGTTTTGGGTATTTAGTCACATACAATTAAGCATAAAGTGGCCAAAAGTGTTAATAAGTGTGACCATATGCTGTTTAAAGTAAAGAAATGTGTATTTTGTATGACTATTGATCATCCAATGGCCACATGAATTTTATGTTTGTGTGGCCTTTTGTAATATTTAGTCACACAAAGCATGTTTGTTTTGGGTATTTAGTCACATACAATTAAGCATAAAGTGACCAAAAGTGTTAATAAGTGTGACCATATGCATCTTTTAATCACATTTAAGAAATCAATAATATATATCAAAAGAAATTCAAATGCAATAAAACGAGGGGGTTTGCCCGCGCTCTGTTGCGGGGTGTTTGCAAGCCCCTCTTCGCTGCGGGCCATTTGCGTTTGCAAGATATAATAGGGAAACAATCCACATCAAGTTGTAACAAATCAAAATGTTATTCGAGTATTTGTCATATAGATTTCATATAGCTACTTTCTCGCATAATTAACATGCTATCTGCTACTTAGTAAATGTTTAGCTAAAGTGTCAACAACAACCTAACCATAAGGTAAACAGAAAGCAGCCGAACACAACTATCACATTCGAAATGGTTTGGCAATTGATAAACTGCAAATCCTCCTCTGTAAGGTCTTTGGGATTGGTCATCTTTTCTTCTAAGCAGCCCTATTGTTTGGCTGGCAGTTGGTGCATCAGGCAAAGCTTCCTCCAATGCGGCCTTCCACTCATTTAAGTCTTCTGTGGTTTCGGCCTAAAATAATAACAGTCAATAATGCGTAGTAGGTTAGAACAACTTATATGTAGGAAAAAATGAAAACTAATATAGTACTTACAACTATTAGTTACACACAATGATAGTAAATACCAAACTAACAGTTTCGGTGTAAAATGGACATAAACCTGTTAAAGATATTGAGATCCAAAACTAAAATAACATGATGGCTATCATGCACTGTGTAGTGATACCTTATGGCAACCTGCTTCTTAGTCCATTTTGAAAGATTTGAGAAGAATGGTGGAATGTCTTCGGCCGCTGTTCACATGCGTCCACCAAACGTTTTTCTACTCTGTGATCAACACCCGTAACAACAGATAACCAAAAGAACATAAAAAACAATCAGTTTTTTATGTTAAGAATAATCAAAGAAATTGTCTAACCTTACTCCAATAAGTTTTTTTAGTTTTTTCCATCGTCATCTGCGTAAAAAAAAGAATTTTTTTTGTTAAGAATAATCACAGACAAGAGGCAATGTGGGGATATGGTATCTAGTGAGTATAGCCGAAATAAACATTTGCATTTGAATTAAACAGTAACTTTTAATATGTTTACCTGTTTAAGTGCAAATTCGGCTATTGGTTTGGCCTCCCTAGCTCGTTGGTAGTCAACAGGTGGCTTTCGAGGCACAAACACCTTAATGGTTGGAAATACTTTAATACCATATTCCTGTAGTAGACACATAGCAAGGAGTTAAACATGTATTGATTGCAATACACATTATAAATAAAAAAACGGAATTCGGATAAAATAAGCTCATTTATGGTATAAAAAAAGAGCCAACTATATAATGAAAGTAAGAAATCCACTTATGATTACACTTAGCTGATAGCCTAAATTTTTCATCCAAACTGGTTTAAGGCAAAATATAATGTAGAAATGTTGGCCATATGTAAACTGTGAAGTTTTGACAATAATGCAAACCCTTAGTTGAGTAAGGTACGTACCATTTGATCATATTAATAGCATTCTTCTAGTGTTGTGAAAAAATGAGCCGCACTATAACGATATTTTATATAATCAAATGTTCTAGCCTATTCTATAGGTCACGAAAATCAAATTATTAGTACCCAACATCGACCAGTAAAATAACGGCTGCCCATAGTTCAATATAACAACATCTTTTTTATTGTCACCAGCACTCATCCACTAATTGTCAACATATCATTTATATCCACATCCACCAGTACCACACTTATACATATGTATCACATATACACTGTGCATAATGTGCAGAGGCATAAAGTTCTTTCATAAGGAGAATACACTTGCTATTTATTTCACACTATTTAGTCACGTGTAGAAATTTACTAAAGATATCTACTAACAAATCCAGTAACAACCACATTAATTAAAGTTTTATAAAAATAAATGTAGATATAAACCTGAGCAATAGCCTGATGTGCATCAGCATCAATAGCCGCCACAGTTGCTACATCTTTCAAGATGGTTGCAGCCCTCTCCCACGTCGGTGTTAAAGATTTACAATGGCCACACCATGGCGCGTAAAACTCAACTAACACCACACTGTTTGAATTGACAACCAGAAATAATATCACAAATTCACAATTACTTATCAATCAAAATCAATCCAACTCTATGGTTATCTAAAGCTATAATGTATTAACAAATATCATAAATATGTAAGAATATATGTCGATATATACACATCTCAAGTACATTTCCTTAAAACTCAAAATACAATCATTTTTGTGTGCCTCTCTGTTGCTACAAAATAGTACTTTTGAGTGTCACCTATTATACAATCGGTTTATATCTTTTCAAAACTAACTTCTAATATTAAAGTAAAAAATGAAGTTTATATATTTTCAGTGAGAAGATAACAATTCTACCCATCTTACTATAGTGAGATTTAAATCTTGTATTTTAGTTAGCTGAGAACCTATGCACACAACCAACATGATTTGTTATCTACTGATTAAAGGCAAGAGGTAATGTGTGGATATGGTATCTAGTGGGCATAGCTGAAAAAAATATTTGCATTTGAATTAAACAGCAGCAAAGGCTGAACTTACTTAGTTTGCGTGGTATTGTACTGTTATAACATGGATGCCATCTTGTTCTTTCCAAAGTGACAACGACCGGAAAACAGCTTATCTGCTCAATCCAAAAAACGCAACCATTGTGTTCTTGCTTTGGGAGGAAGGGATATTTTTCATTCAATGAAATAAAGGCCAGAGACAACTTTAGTGTTTCATAACAGAGAATGGAAAACACCAGCGCAACTAAAAGAATAAGAAATAGATGGAGGATAATTGTACCCAAGAGAATTGACGCATTTAGTCCAGGTTGAGGCCAAATATAAGAGACGTCTGATTTTGCAAAGTACGTTCCCACATACTTGCGTCTTCACAGCTGAAGCCTCAGATTTTGTATACCGTACGAAGGTGTAGTAACTGATTGAAGTAATCGGCATCTTTAACATCCATGTTAGCTTGTATAGGGGTACCCTGGTAAGTGTAATTATAAAGAGTAAAGGGGATTTTCTATCGTATATATAAAAGGTAAGTTGTGGTATAACTGTTAACGTACCTGTTTGCCAATTAAAATGCAGCAAAACGTGGTCTGTTGTCGGATTCGGTTGTGTTTGGAAGTCCATTTATGGTATACTATTACTTTAATTGTCTTGTTACAATGTGATGGTTTTAAGTATGTAACATTTGTAATTTCCGGTTCTGTGACAATCATCTTTCCTTTGTCCTCACGTGTGCTGTCCAAGTTGCTAGTTGTTTCCATGTTCCTAAGAAAAGTATATATGGTGCTGTTAGTATCAATTATTAAGTTAGGCGTCAGAGCCATTGGAAAGAAACATAGGCTTATGTAAATATAAGAGTGTGTGACAGCTACAAACTCGTAAACAGTAAAAATCAGTTTGCATCTGTGTAAATCTACATGTTGCTATGGGTATTTGGTCATATAGAATATGCACATACAATGTAAGTTAAGGGAAGCAAGTAAAGGAATGTAATTGCTATTGGTAGTTACTATGTTGAACACAAACTAAACTAAACCAAAATGTAATCGCTATTGGTAGTTACTATGTAGCACCATAAGTACTCCAAAAAGAAACGTAATGTTTAAAAAAAAGTCCAAGGAAATAGTCGATGACCCAATTCAATAGCCAAGTCTAAAAATGGCCCTAGCGAAGTCGTCTAGACCACGGGGCCAACTAATTTTGGATTAGTACTATATTACTACTTATGTACGCAAAAATAAACATAAGCCCAAGATCAAATAAGTCATAAGCCATCTATATAATCCGAACCAAACACCCCTTTATAATAAGCTAACCCAAACATATTAAAACTATTTATAAGTAGTTATAAATAAGTAGCCCTTGAGCCCTTATATCAAACGTTAAACCTTGTAAGTGCAAATGAACATTACTTATTGTTCGCTTATAAGCAAAAAGTAATAAGAAATCGCAAAAATTAAAAATTAACAATATATCCCGAAAAGCTTATTTTGAATATATCCCGAAAAGCTTATTTTTAACTTACTGGGCTTCTTTTTGCATCCTGTTAAAACCATACTATGCACACCTTGTTGTATCATGGGATCAAATCTTGAAATATTTCCATTCTTTCACTTATCTTTTCTCTCCTAGCCTGAAAATGAAAATCTTCGAATTCATGAGAATGTGAAAATTTAGGATTCAAATAATATAAATAACTATGTTAGAAAATTACTCTTTTAGCGAGGCTATGGCTATCCGTAGCTTGCTATCCAAAAGAATAATAGAGGAAGAGAGGAAGAAAGGTAGAGGAGAGGCGGTGGTGGTCGTGTACAGTGGTGCGAGTGTAGTGGTGATATGGTGGTGGTGCCGAGATCTGCTTTGAGAAGATGAAGAAAGTGTTATGAGAGAAGATGAACACTATGAAGACCTAGATTTCCTTTTTCTGAATATGGTGAGTCTTTAAAAATTTTGGGATTTATAATTGATGTTGAGTTTTTATACACTATAAAATATATGATAATATATTTCCAAAAGAGCAATTAAAAACTTTTCTAAAGTCTCCCTTAAGAAAAGCTCACTCTAAAAAGATATACTATAATATAATAAATAATACGTATATTTAACCGGGAGAGATGAACATCCGCCGGTCGTTCCCCAAGCGACTTGTGCAATTGAACCACATTTTAGGGCTTGGAATATGATTTGAATGAAGCAAAGAATCTTTGATGAATCTATGACTACTAAATAAAAGCATCAATTAAAAAACGAACAATTAAAAGCAATTAAACACTTAACAATTAACGGAAAACAAATAAAACGCGACAATAAAGCAAAATACTAAAATTAACCCCTAAAGATTCAAACTAAATTTCTAAACTTAAAATAGGACAAAAGAAAATTTTAAGGAAAAGAAAATTATTTTTTATTTATATTTGAGAATTTTATGAATTAAAAACTATTTTAATCTAATTAAATCCTAAAAAAAATAGCAAATTAAGTCCTAAAAATTAAGAAAAATAATTTTTACGATGAGCTATTGTAGCACTTTGGTTAACACACTGGGTCTTTAAACTAGAGGTCTTGGGTTCGAGGTTGGCACACCCCCTTTTTGCTTATTTTTATATTTTCTTACTTTTTATAAAAACTAAATATTAGGACTTAAAGAAGACATGTTTTTGAGCACTTTTTGTAAAGACAACATAAGATGAAAATGAAAATTAAGCTCTTAAAAGCTTTTTGAAAATCTGACTTCAGAAAGTGAGGGTTTAAGCTCACTTTTGCTTATTTTTGGCAAAAGCTTTGCACAATGCTCAAATTAAGCTTAAATTTGAAAACAAAAGATGTTTTGGAAAGCTTATGATGCATATAATCTAAAAATGAAAAGCTATACTAGCCAAAAACATTTTAAACTAACTGAATTTGACGAACAAAGAAACAAACTCAGGTTTAAGCTCAAAAATCTCAAAGGAATATTAAGCTCAATTGCTCAAAAAGCCCAAGCAGGAGCTGAGCTTAATAGAACTTAATAATCAACTATTAAACTATGAAATCCAGTTGTAAAATTAACTACTATAAGCTAGAAATTAAAACTTAAAAACTAAGATTTATCACTACTGTTTTTGGTCTTTTTGGCTTTTTAATGACTTTTAGAAGCAAATGTACCTAAGAATCTAAGCTAGAAATTTGAAAATTAAGCTTGATTTAAACTAAGCTATATGAAAACTAAAAGCTAGATGAAAATTAAGCTACAATAACCTACACTTACCTAATAAAATTGAAGACAATCAAGACAGCAGTAGTAACTTAAGTTACTACTGCTAGAACACTAGAATAAATGAAGACCAAGCTTGCAGGTATCCTTAAGGGATAACCTGCATAACACACTCTTATTTGAGTGTGTTAAAGCACTTTACAAACAAACTTAAGCTCAATGAGCTTAGGATCAAAATTCAGCAAACAAAGAAATAAGGCAGACTTCCCCTGGTGCTCAACCAAACTCAATAAGCTTCAAAATCTTTTGAACTACAAACTAGACCTTAAAATCTTTTTAAAACTTAATTATTCACTAATATCCAACTGTCCAAAGTAAACTTCCCAAATTACCTTGACTTTTGATAGTCAAATAAGCCTTATGCCAAACACTCCTTAAGGTCCTTGACAGATTTGTTTTAACTAATGAAATGAAATTCTACTTTTCAAGACTTAAATACCAGATAACTAATAGCTTATGATAGGCTTAACAAACACAAACATCAATCTATTTAAGCTAAATATAAGATTCTAAGCTAATCTACTTATTTTTGGCTTTTTATATGGTTTTATGACAGAATTTGAAAAACTATAATCTATACTATATTAACTAAATGCAGATGAATAAACAAGATTAATAAGCTAAAATTAAAGCAAATAAGCACTAATAAGCAAACTGATTAAGCAAATAAACAGATCTATACTAATAAGCAATATTTAAGCTAAAATTAAAGGACAAGGAAGTAAATAGAAAACTTACAGGATGCTTCAGCTTAACAGAAGCTATTAGGCTCTTAGAGCTTATCTACAGCTCTAGCTTATCCATTTGGATAAGCTAGTAAAGGTCCATGGGAGTCCTTCCACAATTGACTCCCCTTCCATTAGCTAAAATCCAATTAAGCAAAGGTGATAAGGTTATTAGCTGATTTTAAGAGTTAAGGTATGATTAAGGTAAGATTTGAGCTCAATTATTAGCTTAGAGACTAATAAGAGCTTATTCAGTAGCTTATGATATTTAGCTTAGCATTTAATAGGAAAAGTGAGAGCTTATGAAAACAAAGAGCTTATGAGAGACTATTTAAAAACTGAATTTCATTAACATAAAACTTGATTACAATGCTTAAAAGGAAGAATTACAAAGTTTAAAGGAAATTTAAGCTAAAAATTGAAAATTAAGCTAAAACTAAAAGCTACTAACTATCTCCTGTGTGTGTGTGATAGTGAGGGTATTTATAGGCCCAAGCTGAAGCTTCTAGTCTTCCCTTGCTCTGCACGCTCCAATCAATCATCACCATCCATTTTCCCAATGATTGGATCTATAATCTCATCCGTTAGATCAAATTATACTCACACGGATTGCCAAGCTGTCATTCTTTTGATGTGACAGCTTGTGCTAGTTGTGTGAGTGATAATAGAGTAAAAACCCGTCACTCCTTGTGCTTTCTTCATAGCCACGTGGCACCCTTGCTTTAGTGAACCAATAGGAGCTCTTGAGATTACTGATTTGACCCTGCCATCATGATATGGACCACTTGAATTGTCTTTCGTACCCTTTAATTTTGAAAAGCCCTTTGATTTTGACCCATGGTGAAATGGGGAAGACGGTGAATAGTGCCCATGGTTTGGCGCTCTTTTTTAACTGAAAAGGTTAAATTCAGTTTTAAACTTTGGGCTTATTGCACAACTAGTCACTCACTTGTTTTATAAAAGTTCTAGTGTAAAACAACTTTGGTAAATAGCAGAAATGGTCCCTGTGGTTTTAATAAAATGGTAATGGGCTAGGGTTTGGGCTTATGTCTTGGGCTTTTTGGATTCGGGTAAGGTATTTAGGGTTTAAGGCCCATTAAGACTTCAAAGGCTATTTGTGTAACTTTTGGAAATCTTGAGGGACTCAAATGGTAATTTTAGGTTTTTGTCTTTTGACCAGGGTTTGACTTTCTTTGACTGAGACTTGACCATAGTTGACTTTTCTTGGCTTCGGCTTTGAATCTTTGGCTTCTCTTGTGCTCTTCCGTTTCTCGTGTCCGTGTTTGTCCGTTTTTGGCGGTTTTCTTGTGATTTTTGATATATCCGAACCTGCACACACAAAACACAAAAACAAGTATATTTTTGCCATTTTAAGTATGTTTTTTTAGCTTAATTGGGCCATTTTAGGTATAAACAGATATGTGTATTTTACACCTATCAATAACTCACACTTTAGATATTTTCTATTCAAATCCTAAGTGAAAGATCATTGGGCACTGAATTAGCCCAACAATCTCCCCTTATTTGGATATAAATATAGCCTAAGTGTTTTTCAGTGTAAGTGAGTAAATACGGCTTCTTCTTACACTGAATAAAAGCATGTAAAGGATACTGATAACATAGAGTACATCATTCATTCATTAGTTACATAGTCTTAACATCTATTACAAAACTTTAAAAAACATAAAGATAAGTGACTACACATCAGTGTATCCTAAGCTCTCCAACTTCACCCTCTTGCTCAGGATCTTATCTTTGTCAGGCCTTTCA
>BQNB010079240.1:2301-7301 GCA_026074375.1 Tanacetum coccineum
AACGCTGGCCGAAACGCGCAGACGCTGGCCGAAACGCGCGAAAGCTGACCGAAACGGGTGAAAGATGGTGTAAACCCGCGAAAGCTGGCGTAAACGCGCAAAAGCTGGCCGAAACGCGCGAAAGCCGGTGTAAACCCGCGACAGCGGGCGTAAACACGCGAAAGCGGGCGTAAATGCGCGAAAGCTGGCGAAACGCGCGAAAGCTGACGAAAACGCGCGAAAGCTGGCGAAAACTAGCTAATTCCGGCGAAAACGCGCGAATGCCGGCGAAAACCCGCGAAAGCCGGCGAAAACCCGCGAAAGCCGGCGAAAACGCGCGAAAGCCGACGAGAACTCGCAAATGCGGACGAAAGCGTAAGAAAATGTCCAAAAATTGACGAAAACGTGTGAAAACGAAAGAAAACGTATATATACTTAAGCCTACCAATCATCAATCTCATTTAACCCCATACTCCCCATCTACCACACACACACTTTTCTCCATTCATACAACCTGGTTGTATAAGAACTCGGTTTTAGAATTGATTTTCCGGTTGAGTTTCGGTTATTGTTAGTGACCAGAGCTTGTTCGAGTTGGGCCTGCCAAGGTCAAATCGATCGGTTCGTGTGCGCGTAAAGAGTCCTAGTTCGTTCTTTAGATGCTCGAGTTAGTATCGTGGGTTTTATTTTGATCACGCTCCTTTGGTCATAGTTATGTTGGGTTAGTGATCACGTTCGTCCTCGATTTCGAGCTTGGTCTATCCTTGTTTGGCTCGAAGGTATATTCCTGAATTACACATATGTCATCTTTCTTTACCGTTTATATAATCGAAGTCTATTTCATTTAGTATATCTATTCATATATCAGTTCACCAAAAAAAAAATCACCATAAGAAGATGGATCCTCATTTTCTCCTGACCTCATGTTAAGTTACTAGCTTATAATTACAGTTAGTAGATGAACCAGAAATTTCGAACCTTTAAATGATCCATTAAATTGCCATTAAAAAAATCTTATACAATAGTAAATTTGATAGTATACGTCGAGCACCATATTGAAAGGAGTTGTTTCGAACTAAACGTAAAATGAGTCATTATATCGGATGGTCTGCGGGTAAGAAAAAAGACTTAAGGTTCATAGTTAATATTTTCTGATCAACGTTAAATAGTGTCGAATCGTAAACTGATTTACATAGTACAAATGCTTTTAGAACTAAACGTAAATGTTCTTTTGACACAAATTTTTTCACAGTTTAAATGGTAAGATGAACCAATGTTTATTTTGCACTATAACATGTAAACTGATTTCAAACGTGATTACAAATGGAAATGGCTTCTGTTGCATTCCGAAAACGCCAACGCATGTGCTTGATATTTGATACATTCCAACGCATAGTGTTTATATTTTATTACCAATTTTAACTTTTAGTCCCTGTAATTTTCTTCTTGTTCCAAAACTATGCTTGTGTTGTTACATTTGCCCCTTTTATGTAAACATTTTCAAAACTATTTCTAATCATAAATGTTGTTTTTAATCTGATCATTATGCATAAAAAATAAAGGCATTTGAATTATTTTTATAAAAACACTTTTAGTCAACCCAATAATATCATGGTCATTTTATAAGTAATTATAAACTGATATATTCAGTAATAGGCAGTTATTCTTAAATAAACAAATTTATTTAAAATCTCTATGATCAGGAGATGTAAACTATAACATTGCTAGTAAATACTATATTAAGAGATTAACTAGCGAGGTCGGAGTCTAAAAGACATGAAGTTGTCTTAAGGCGTAACACATCCAATTATATATTAAAAGACGTTGTCATAATTGGTCATTCTATAAATTTATTCATGAACTATAATAAAGGTATACAAGTTTAATAATAAACAAATTATTTTAATCTCTGAGTTCATAAGGTGTAACTTACACCTTCTTTATATTTATAGATTATTTGCTCGATCATTAGTGCACCTTGTCTCTTCTTCTTTCAAGGTGAGTATTCATAGCCTCTTTTTCTATGTTTTCTTGAGGTAAAAATGAAACTAAATAGTTTTGAAATGTTTTAATTGCTGCGAATAATTGTTTTTTTGTTTTTGGACATTACTTGATATTATATGGCTTATGTGTATGCATTGTTGGATCGGAGAGGTACGCCTACCTCATGTTGTGTGGTTATTTGGATCGGAGAGGTACGCCTACCTCATGCTGTGTGGTTATTTGGATCGGAGAGGTACGCCTACCTCATGCTATGTGGTTATTTGGATCGGAGGGGTACGCCTACCCCATAGTATGTGGTACATTCTGGGTGAGCTTGGTTGCTTGTAGTGCCAGTGCTAATCTAAGCCCGATTGTGTGATCGTTTGTGTGATGATTTAATTGCTTGCATTTGTGTATAATATTCATGTATGTCCTAATGTTATTGATTCGCAGCAGAAGTAAGTATACGTGTTAAACCTATGAATCTCACCAACATTATGTTGACGTTTTATAGTATCATTTTTAGGTGAGCCTAGTGATGTTAAGGAAGATAGAATGCGTAGCTAGCGAGACCTTAGGATCTTGCATATGGAGTCTATCTATCTAGTATTTTAATTTCTTACTTTTAGATTTTAAATACTCTGAGTTGTGATGATGTTTTCTTTGGGATTTATTATGTCTATGTATTGTTGTATTGCAATTAACCTCAATACAAGACTCCTTTTGTGTTAGGTGTCGTCATAACACTTTGGTTTTAAATTTGATTGCATTCTAGTTATTCTCTATTGTTGACATCTATTGTTGTCGATGATGTCTATCTTGTTATGCCTTCGCGTTTTCGCCTTGGCGGTGTTTGCTTGTGGACATTGGTCTTTTCATTGTTAAACGGCCGGTTTAAAAAACAACATCAAAACAAGTCTAGCCGTGGCTTTTTATTCAAAATAAGCCACAAAAATAAGCTGATATACATCAAATATGCCAAAAATATGTTTAAGTTTCTACCTCTTTTCCTTTGCATACCTTAAAAATGATGGGGACACTCTAATTTTTGAGCTTCTAACAAAACACCACACCAGAAAGCTCAAGGTCGTGACTTTTATTCCAAATAAGCACGAAAGAGCAAACACAATTAGCTGTTAAAATAAGCCACGTATTAATAACAATAAGTTTCAAAACTTTCTTGTGATATATATAAACTTATGAGACACTAAAAAGAATGAACTATTGTTGTAAAAAAAATCATGCCGTGGCTTTTTTCTACCAAAGTAAGCCGACGAAAATAAGTTAATTCAATATTAGCCTGAACACACACAACCCAATACAATAACATCCCTGAGAGCTTTGATACCACTTTACATGTATCAAAAACCACCTTCTAGGGTGTCGGGATAATCAAGATACATTATTTGAGCTATGTTTTTAGAGGAGAAAGTAGAGAAGACATAGAAGACCAAAAGTAATATTAGGATTAGAATGATAAAGAAAATAAGAAACATCCCCACATCCTCATGGTGTGTCATGTGCGGTTATATATAGGCCTAATACATGCTAGTTATCCCAATTATACATATATTAGTCCCTATGTATGTAGACGATCTATGCCATTCCAATTCACGTATAAGGCGCCATCTTTACAAAATAATAAGGCTAACATATCATATTTTTACAAATGAGATTTCATGTAATAATATGAAGAATCAACAACCCACTAATAATATATTAATTAATAGCATTTATAAGTTTTTAACAAATTAAACATAAATAATAATAACTACATTAAAAAATCAAAACTTGTTGATCCCCAACTTTGAATTAGATTTGCTTAGCTTGTAAAGCTTAGTTGTAATTGAATAAATCCAAGATAACTTATGGCAGAACTTTATTGTAATATATCAGAAGACTCTGCGGAATCTAGTCTATGTTACTAGAAGAACAAGCAATAAAACAATGGAAAAACAAGATTATATAGATACCAAACTTTAAGCCTCATAATATTAATTACGAACACTCTTGATAGTGTTAGGGGATTATACAAAACCTTGAAGCTACTAAACTATGAAATTCTATGAATGTATATCGAATGAGAGATATAATATCAACTATATGCCATTGTCTCTTTTATACATTAAAGAGACCTACATGGCTTACATTATATTCCTAAATTATCATGATCTTCTAAACCAAATAACTTTACATATCTACTTTACCAAAATATCTCATACTTATCCCGTAAGTAATCATGAAAAGCAATCTTCATCTTTATCCTTCTGATAGTAAAAACTCTTCTAGCAGTTGTAACTTTCATACTAGCAGCATTAAATTTTGTATAAGCAGCACTAACTGTGTACAAGTAGTAGTAACTACTTAGAATATTTTCTTTATTCTTCACTGCCGCAAATACTAAGTTACCACTGCAGTACTAACATATTTCTAGCAGTACTAAGTGTACACTAAACAGTAGTATACCTTTTTATACTAGCAGTCTATTAACTAGTTGTAGGATTTCTTCTAGTCAATGAGTAGTATTAACTTCCATTAGCAGGTAGTAATATAACTAGCAGTAGTAAACTCTAACCTTAGCAGCAGTTACTTCCAAACAACATCAAGAAGCTTTTAATCCCAACAATCCTCCCCTAAACTTGATATTCTTCTTTTGAATCTCAAGTTTCTTCATTAAAAGTCTTCACCATCACCAGGAGGATGCATTCAAACACTTCCAGGATTCTTACGCTGTTTTTTCATGAGTTTCAAAAGTTGATAGCACATCTCATTCCACTGGTCAGTTTGAAGCTTCTTGTTGAGCATTTTTGTGATTGTTGCAGGTGTGAGTGGATACTTTTTCTCTACCAGCATAAAGATATGCAGATTCTGAAATCTCACAAAATGAACTCCACTTGAAGAAAATAGCTTTCCTAATGTCCTTTGTATCCTTGTAGGATTTCTCCATACTTTACTTTACACCAGCTGGTTTCTAACTTCACATTCAGATCAACCCCATAACCTCTTTCATTTGCCTCCTCTGGACTTGTATTCCATGT
>BQNB010079240.1:12301-17235 GCA_026074375.1 Tanacetum coccineum
TTCTATCCTACATTCGCGCCCACACAATGTACTACCAATCACATCTATGCCAATTAACAGTTCATGATCAGGACAACAGAAAGGGGTTATGGTAAACTTAGCATACACGTATCATTGGCATAAATGTACACTTGCGTCCAATGTTGTAAACAAAGCATGTTATCACCCCAGTGGTAATCATTTAAGGTCCATTGTAAAGCATTGGGGCTAATGTAAACTCACCTTAGCCGGTAGTTCGCTGAATGATAACAAATATCCAAGTAGGTAGTGGATCACACCGTTAGTTACCTAAGAAGTTTTATCGGTCAAAGTCTTAGTTTACATATTATAACTACTAAACGAATCACTGTATAATCTTAAATCCATTTTAAGTTTATATATCCCAGTTATCACTTTGTGTGGTGGACCAACAAGATCATTGTATTTATAGTTTCGATGGTTCTCGAGAAACGTGAAATCATTATTAATAAATATACTTATTTATTAACTTGTTATTTAAGCCGTTCGATGTCCGAACATCTTAGTGTTCGACCGACGTGTTAAGTGTTTCATTTGTTTCACTTTTGTTCACTAAATACCCCTCGGTTTCTTGTATGTTCCCTTTTATTCCCTTAGGTTTATAAATATACCTTTTTATATTTTAAACCCTTTTAGTTTCAAAAGTGACAAAATTAGTCCTTTGAGTTTACAAGAGTAGTTTTTGATCCTTATAATTTCACTTAACTCCCTAAGTCTTAGAATGTTGCAAGAATAGTCCCCTAGAGTTTTTGTATGTTTCGGGCAAGTGACATTTCAAACCATTAGGTTTCAGGAAATTACAGTTTAGTCCCCGACTTTGCAAAATCGCATTTTAACTCAATTAGATCCCGATAGTGGGGTTTGGTTTATTTAGTCTAATTAAGCCACAACCAGCCATTTGGCTTTATAAAATAAGCACATTTTCGAGCTTATTTTTGGAGTAACGGGCCTTGTTGGGCCCGTTAAGGTCCGTTTAGGTTTTTAACGATCCACTTTAGTTTTAATAAGTCCACAAGTCTATAATAAGCTCGTGTTGGTTGGTTAAGCTTATAATAAGCTCGGGGAGCTTATTATGGCTTATTTCGAACCTAATGGGCCCGTAAGTCCAAAAGCTTGGCCCGATATGCCTTCTTGGGGTTTTTAGGCTTTTACTAGTGCTTTTCCTAACTTGTACAAAGCCGAACAACTGTTTTCTTTTTCAGCTTATCCAAATAAAGCTGATATAAAGCTAAAAGTAACCCTCTAATGGGCGGTCTTGGGGGCCCGTTTTAAGGCCCAGGTAAGGTTCAAAGGGCGTTCCGCTGGTCCTTTGAGTCCGTTTTTTAAGTACATTTAGGTGTAATAAGCACTTGGGAGGTCGGTTTGCTTATTTAGCTTATCCGATAAGCTAATAAGCTCACCGTTGGGCCTATTGGGCCCGATAGTAACCCGAATGGGTTCTAGAGGTTTGGGCTCGGTCCATTAACCTTATATGGGTCTAGTAAGCTCTTTCAACTTGTATAAGCGCTGTATATCTTTCACCAATTAGCTGTTAAGGTTCATGTGAGTTATGGCTCACGTTGGGCTTGCGAAGGGCTAGTATGCCCGTTAAGTATTCGGTTAGTTTTCAAGAAATACAATGGGTCATTTGGTTCTTAAGTCTTTATTAAGCTTATTAAGGCGGTATAAGCAACTTGATAAGTGGAGCTTACTCGTGGTGTATAGCTTCTTTCGTGGACTCGGTAATGGGCTTGAAGGCCCGTTAAGGGTTCGTTTGGCTCCACGATTTGCCAAAGGGTCCATTAAGGGTTTGTATGGTTTATTTGCATGTTAGATGGTTTCGATAATTCGTTTAGCACAAATCCAATGTCTTTAACATTTTCTAAGCGTGACCCGTAGCATGCAAATGCTTACTAATGTCGTATACATGTTCCCACACCATCTCGTTATGATTATAACAAAAGTTTACGTGTAGTTACTTATGTATGGCACCACACGACTTGCATCATTCGATGTTTACACAAAATAAACGAATTGTTCGACATATAAATGAAACATACGCGACATGTGTAGCTAGTCATATATTAAATCGACATAAGTAGAATCATTTATACTTACAAGGGTCCTATAGTAATTTATGACGTGCGAGATGAACACCCCGACACCCAAACGTGTCTATAACTTCAAAGTTATTGATACCCAAGCTTCCTAGACTCGTATACACTCTTAACACCCTTATGCGTGATCTTAAGGGTTTCCTTAAATCCTTAGTGACCAATGTGGGTCGAGTACGGCTCGTTTTTCTTGTAACCCGATGGTATGGGGGGGAAAACAAAAAGGTTCTTGCTGAGAGGATGTTTAAGGGTTTGTGAAATGTTATTTATGGTGAGTTTAGGGTGTGATTATTTATAGGGCAAGTGAGCTTAGTTTGCACTTCCTTGTCCATATACTCAACGACAAATCGGTATACTAGCAGGCAGGATTTTTGTGGGGTTTAGTTTATCACACATGGTTTTGGTTAAAACCAACAATGAGTACAATATTAATGCCGTAGGTGGTGGTACCAAGATTATGTTTAGCTAGGAAATCTTATGGGTTTATGTGTTTGTGAGGAATTAACCGCGGCATCAAGAGAGGAAAAGAGAGAAGTGGGTATTATCCCTTGGATAATTAACTAGTATGAGACATTTAGGACACGTTTTAATGACTTAGGTGATGTACATGTACCCTTAAGTATCCTTAGATTGATTTGCTAGTAATTAAATCACCAAGGACGATTTAATGCAAGTTTACTTGCCCACATTCGGCCTTAAAGGAATGTAAACACAAAACTTGATTAAATTTTGTGTTTAGGCTCTCAAAGTGGGTATTGGTTTGAGTCTAGGTATGTCTAGGTATTTCCGGGGTGCGTCCAAATGTATTTTATCGCGAAACGTAACCCCTTTACGTGACCAATAAAAATAAAATACTCAAAGTACAATAATTATTCTTAAAATAATTATTCCTTACTTGGTTGATGTAAACCTTAATTTATTTGGTGACCGTTTACATTCGTTGATTATTTCTAGTCTACGCGGTTTAGCTCAAAAGTAAACAGTTAAAAGTAACCGCGTATCGGACTAAAATAATTAGTGATCATTAATATAGTCGTACAATGACACGAAAATGAGAAATGTTACAATAACTGCTTAATGCATGAAGTGCTCGGTCGTGACGAGTATTCTATCATAGGCTTGGCAAGGATACACATCTCCACCACTAGAGCTAAGGAGTAACAAGTTTATAAAGGTAAAATAGGTTTTTATTATAAGGCTTAGGGTTGATCATTCTATAATCTTTCACCAAAAGTACCACACCAACAAGGCAGCTGAATCACACATACACGGCCGTAACAACAGAATAGACATGTGTGTTCGATCACATTCTCATTCGAGTTTAACCAAGGGTTAGGATGAAGAATGATATAGGGTATGGATCTTCTAACTTTCACCAAAAGTAATAAACCAACAAGGCAGCTTAATCGCGCATACATGGCCGTAATGACAGAATAAACATGCATGATTAGGAAAGTGAAATAAATTGTTGTTAAATAAAAATTATGAAACTAATAGACTAAGTCCAAACAGATAAGGTACACGTTTCTAGACACTTTTTCCCGATCGTTACAATGATAAAGACACAACTATTTATACACACGTCTAGATCATAGATCAAAAACAACAACCTAAATTGGCATTTCTGTAACAGTTGTTGACATCAAATAACGTCTATTTTATAGCATCATTTATCCCATGTAATTAACCCATTTTGTATGATTATTGTAAAGAATTGTTACTTAATCATTTGTATTTGAGAATTGCAGTAATTATGGAGTACTTGATGAAACTTGACTAAAAGGCACACATTCTGGAGCATAAACGAAGATATTTTGAAGATTACTATTCTGACAATCAATACGCCGTATCCATCAAGGAAGATACGGCGTATTTGTGCCTACACTCACCAAAAGACCACAAAGGAAACAAGATCAATACTCTGTATCCAGAGAAGACCAATACGCCGTATTGGAAATATAGTATGTGAAAATATTGGAAGATATCAAACGTGGCCCTTACTCCAAGAAACCCCAATACACCATATCGAACCGACTCCAGATATAACACCCCGTGTTTTCAGGTCATTTTTCGACGTCATTTATTTCACTATCTATTTTTAGAGTTTTACGCGTTCGCTTTTGATTTTTATCGTTAAGTTAAATCGCGTAAACTAAATATCAACAATCAACGTAAACGGGCACCAAACAAATAAAAGTTTACGTCAAGCAAGCAATATATTATTTTTACGAAAGTAATAATTAACTTTTCTATATTTTATTTTTATTGGTTACGTAAAACGTTTATGTTTCGCAACTAAATACATTTAGGCATACTCGAAAGCACCAATACCTATCTGTAGGATCCCGTAATCACTTCATAACATATAACATACACGAATCGAACTAGAAAAGAGAAAGAGAGATTGAGTTGTTTAGAGAGAGAAAGAGGAGAGAGAATTGAGAGAGAAAAGAGAAATGAATTATTTAGAAAATGAACAACTTGCTTTTTCTAAAGAAGAAAAAGCTTATATACCCCGTCACGTTAAAGGTACGCGCGGGATATTTAACTAGGACCCGGGCTCGGGTTTTGCTTGGGATTAAACCCGAAACATATACAATATTAGATTAACTATCGAGCCCGATTCCCGATATTATACTATTACAACATTAACTAATTAAAGACCGAAGCTCCATCGTAGAGTGACCGAACTTCCTTGTTCGACTCAATAAATTGAGGCTAACAATCTCCCCCGAAGTGAGGTCTTGAACACGGGAACGAGCTTCCTTTATTGACTCAATAAAATTGAGGCTAACAATCTCCCCCGAAGTGAGTTCATTGATG
>BQNB010079241.1:4257-30302 GCA_026074375.1 Tanacetum coccineum
CGGATGAACAGAGTAGGATCCACTGAGCCATTTGAGAAGTCATTGGATATCAGGAATGAAGACAACATATCATACCACGCGTGTACACGTGGAGCTTGTTTCAACCCATAAAGAGCTTTCTTAAGCTTGTATACGTAGTTAGGTTTGTCTGGATCCACAAATCCCTCTTCTTGGCGATAACCACGAGCGACCAACCGAGCCTTATTTTTCAGAATACCTCCTAACTCATCAAGTTTAACCTTGTTATAGATCCACTTAAGAGAGATGACAAATGCTTTGTCAGGAGGAGGAACAAGTTCCCAAACCTCTAGACGTTCAAATTCATGAAGTTCCTCTTGTATAGCTTCAATCCAACAAGCTTGGGTTAATGCTTCTTTTTAGTTCTTGGGTTCAACTGATGTTAGAAAGGCATCATAGTAGCAGAATAAGGCTTGTTTATGGAGTTGGATTCGTGTGGAAACTGGTCTGTCAAGAGCACCGATTATATTCTTAAGTGGGTGATCCTTCGTCCATTTGCTGTTGTGTTCAAAAACATGGTGATCGGGAGGCACAAGTGTATGAATAACGACTGATGATGAAGATTGATCAGGAGTAACTTCTGGAATTGGAATACCGAAGTACGGATCATTACCCATATGTGCAACCTCAATATCATGATTATCTTCTTCAACATCATGAGAAATAATAGGTGTTTGAGTTTCTGGTGGTGTATGAGAGTTACTTGGTGATGGTGCATCTTGATCAACTGTAGTTGAGGAAGGTGAGCCAGTTGATACAGCATGTTCAGGTGCAACTACTTCAGGAATAGGAGCAATGACTTCTGGTGCTTGTAAATCAACATAAGGTGGGGGATTAAGTGACTCATCAAACATTGGTTGAAACAACAAATCCTAGTCAGATCTCGAAGGTGGTACAAATGGTGTTGAAGAAGGAGGGTTTGGCATGAGTCCTAAACTGATTGTTATAGGAGTCATTTCATGAAGTGCGGGTCCTGAACTGCTATGCGGGATTAAATGCTATGTTCGACTCGATGACGTCCTGATCATGTGCGACAATAAAGGCGCAATTGACCTTAGCAAAAAACCCGGTGTAACACTCTCGAACCAAACATATCAAAATTCATCACCACTTTCTTCGTGATAATGTCCATAAAGGACATATCTTAATTGAAAAAGTGTCGTCCGTCGACAACATCGCCGCCATTCTTACAAAAACCCTTAAAAGTGAATCGTTTAACTATCTATGTCTTGGTTTAGGAATGATGGAACACATTCCATAAATCGTATTAGTCAGATTCTCTTTCTTTTGTCTTAATTCTAGTCCGCGTTCCATTCTGTATCGTGACTATTTAACAACTTCATCCGAAGCTTGTTAAATACTTTTAATTCCCGAAATGCAAATTAATTAGTCACTCTTCCTAGTAAATTCGTGTTAAAATTTAAAAGTCCAAAAAAAATATAATACGGGCGGCCCCCATATCTCAAGCGGCCCCTAAACTTTTTCAGGCGGCCCCCTGATCGATATGGGACCGCTACCAGTAGACACCAAATATTTACACTTAGTCAAAAAATTTCAAAACTAAAAAACAAACACCCCGTTCCTTTTGCTGCAGCGACGAACACGACCAAACCAACCCAAAAACTCAAAATCAACCAATAAAACTTGAATTGAAGATAGAATCAACACATACAATCATTTCTAACATCATCAACATCATCAATTGTAAGTCATTTCATCTATTTTATTTCAATTTGAGTCTAGGGTTCATGATGAACACAAAAAATTAAAACTGGGGATTTTCCATTTTTCTTTTAATTTTATACAATTAGGACTACTAGGATATAATGTATAACTTATATGCTTCCCTCAATTTTATTTTAAAATCACTCATGTTAGGAACATAATAAAGTTGTTGTTATGAATTGTTAATACAATTTAAAAACATTTTTAAATACATGCATAATGATCTCATGAACAAAGGTCAAGATACATAATTCATATGTATTTTTCGACATGTTTTAATGAGCAAAATCAAATTAAGGAGCGTTTAGGTTAAATCTTAGGATTTTATTTTTTTGATCGAGTTAATCGTTACTTCATATTTGTCACATTTATGTACATACTAGAAATAATGTCCATAAAATATTGCAAGGAAATGATAATAAAATATGACTTTAATACTTTCTTTCTAGATAATCATGCCACGCAAATCATCTGAAGACAATAAAAATACAAGACACTATATCCCAATGATTTCACATTAAAATACAAGACACTATATCCTAATGATTTCACACTACATCTCATGACTAAGAAACCTTAAAAGTTGCTACATTCATAAGGGTCGGGTGGTTTTTGAGGACTTTGCAGATCTAAACTATGTTCGGTCTTTGTTTCATTTTCTTGAGTTTGAGTGTCTCCTTGAAATTAATGACCAAATTTATCCTCGCTTCATACTTGAGTTTTATAGTCAATATCAAATAAACTATTCCAACAAAGGTCAAATGTTCATCGAATTTGTGATTTAAAATCAATTCTTTTCTTATTCACTTGAGGAATTTGCCCAAATTCTTGACATACCTTGCGAGGGTGCTTGCGTCTCTACCGACAAGTGGTCACTTGATGAGTTGGCATATGGTGTCCCTATGGATGGTCCATATCAAACCAACCCTCCTTTTCCTGATGACATCATTTCGTATATTCGAATTGATCGAGAAGGTCAAGTCCGTCGCATCTGTCATGAGCAATAAATTGATGTTCATGATCATCAAAGTCTCACTCGTGAAATTATGCCAACCCTGAAGCCTTTGGAAGAAATTATCCGAGAAAATGTTTTTTGTCTGGGGGTAATTAGGACCATGTTCCCGCGTATCTTTGTTACATGCTCTATTGTGTTGCAAACTCCAAAAAGTTCAATCTTGCCTATTATATGGAAAAACGAATGGAGTGGGTCACTAAATAATATAGGTTAATTCTACCCTATGGTATGCTATTAACCTATTTGTTTAAATTCGTCATGAGTGAGAGTCCTAAGTTGTTAAACGAGTCCTATGTCTTGTACGATCATGTCGTGAATCCTTTTACCGCTCAACAAGAGCGAAAGACTAGAAAGGATCATGGCAGGAGAAGAGGTCGTCACTCCACTTCTTCTTCCGCCTTTGATCAACCATCCTCCTCTTATCTTAACGAGGATAATGATGTGAAGGGACCTCGCGTGCAAGCACTCCTTCCCCCACTCGCTTTGTTAACTCTCTAACAAACGACGTTCCTCAAGTCTTTCAAAACCCACCTAACATTACACCTCACATGGAACCATTTTACACCCGCCAAACCAAAATCATCAATCGTCAAGTTCAAATATGAGATGAGTATCGTGGTGGATTAAGGTCAATCAGGAAAGGCCTCAGAAACTTGTGGAAAAACATGAAGAAGTGAGCAATTTGGAAAATTGCTATAAGACATTATTAATCTTATTTACTACCTTATTATGATTAAGTACTTAAAACTATGCTATTTAGTAATAACTTAGAACATAGTACTGGCAATATAACTTGCCTTGGATGATCATTTCATTTTTATCATCCTAAACACTTGTTTGCATGCACCTGGATACAATATGGTTACTTATATTATACATGATTATCTCTTAGTTCATATACCTATATGTGCTTCTTTAATAGAATTTAGGATAGTCAATTTTGTGAATTTGATTGTTAAATATTAGATGATCCCTAGTAAAATAGGATTGATTGCAAAAGGGTGTCTTTAGAAAACTTTTTCTTGACATGTTTTACAAAAATTTGAAAATCTGGAAAAATTCTACTCCTCCAGAAAACAGCCCCCATAAATATTGGGCGGTCCCCTAATATATCTGGGACAGCCATATATTTATGGGACCGCCATCAGAGTCACGAGAATTTTACTATGACCACCTGATTTTCTATGCAGTTGACTATCCTCTCTACTAGACACAACTATACTTTCTGCATTTTGCTAAACCACTTTTGGAATCTATTTTCTTAATCCTCATGCTTTGCCTCTTCAATCATATGCTTTCTAATTAAATAAGCCATCCTTCTTACTCTTTTTATCATCTTCATCTTCTTCAAACCATCCTGCCATGGATTCCACTCAAGCTTCTTCTTCTAACCCTTCCAAAAAAATCAAACTAACCATAATCCCTCCTAGACAACTATTTGTTAACATTTCCAGTGATGAAGATGTCACCACCACACCCTCTCCTATAACAACATCCTCTTCTCCTTCTCCACCAAATGCACCATTAAAAAATCCATCCACCGAAGATACTTCATCTACCTTTGGAACTACCTCTTCCTCATTTGAATCAAAACCTCAATCCTCACCTCCTACTTCTAAAGACACACCCTCTCCTCAAACATCCAATCCTTTTCTTGAAAATGTCATGGATGCACCTCCAAGACCATCACATCCACTTCCACTCCAAAGTCATTCCTCCTTGGACATTACTCTTTCCTTGTCACCAATCAACCCTCTTGATCACATTCTTGATACCCCATCACCACCTTCACCACAACCACCACCTCAACCACCTCTCATGGGTCACCCCATTTACTTCAACTATCATGACTATCATGGGTCAACTTGTCTTTGTTGCTTTCACAATCGTAATCTTATCTTTTCTCTTAGGGATGAGATGAACCTAATGTTTTCTCACAATGAGTATCTTCTCACCTCCACCATGAATTCACTTTCTCCACCTCACCCTTAAAAACTATATGATTCTTTTCTTGTATTTGTTCGATGAGAAATGTGAGTCTATTTTTTCCACTTTCCCCATCCCCCTCTAGAAAAATGAAAAAAAAAGATGAAAATTACGTTGCCAGGAATTTTTATCTTGTATTAAAGCTCAAAAACTAAAACTTTAAAGTACAAGTATTACTTAACACACCTTTATATTAAAAACACTGCGGAAGCTTGATGTTACAAGGGTGGTGGTAGTAGTAGTGGTGGTGGTTTTCGATGATATTTACAAACGATTATAACTGCCTTTTATAGGCTAAGTGAAAGAGAATAAACTAAGCATATGCTTTTAGCATAAAGCATATGCTTTGGCATCTGGCATATTCTAGGGAATAAACCATGGCATATACCAGGGAATATTCTGAGCCATTATTTAATACAATAATTCACAATAATTAAACATAAGTGGTGGGGCCGACTCCTTTTTATCTTTTGTGGACTTTTGTTACATGCGGGCCTTTCGAGCTTCTGGACAAAGTGGAATGGGACGATTCAATTTTAACGCTTGTAGACAATAATCATCCCATCACGGGACCATAATTAAAATTGAATCGTCACTGCTTTTGTCATCTTCTAGAAATCCTTTTCTGTTGTAGCAGTATTTGCCATCGTCATTGATTGTGTCTTCTTCTGAGTGGTTAGATGTTATTGCGTCTCAATCTTTGTGCCAGGGCTTCCAGTTCGATGAGGATTCTTCTGGCTTCTTTGTTTTGAACTTGAAATCTTCTCTCTGGTCTGACCAGTGGTTGTCTTTCATATGCTTTTGCATCTGGCATATTCTAGGTAATAAACTATAGGCCATAATCCAAGAATATTCCTTATATCCGATTGTATTTGATACAAATACGTGGCCAACAATAATTACACATAGGGGTCCGGGGGGTCTGGTCGTGTTTTATCATCTTATGGACTTTGTAACATGCCTTTGTTGAATCTTGTTACATGCGGTCCCTTCGAGCTTCTGGAAAAAGTAGAACAGGACGATTCAATTTTAACTCTTGCAGACAATAATCATCCCAGCCCGGGTCCACAATTAAAATTGAAATCGTCACTGCTTCGTCATCTTCTATAAAAAAAAAAAAAAGAAATCCTTTCCTGTTGTAGTCCGGTACTTGGCATCGTCTTTGATTGCGTCATCTTCTGAGTAGTTAGATGTTATTGCGTCCCAATCTTATGCCCAGTAGGCCTTCCGTTCGATGAGGATCTTCCTGGCTTCTTGGTTTTTGAATTACCAAACATCTTCTCTTTGGTCTGAACCAGTGGGTTGTCTTTGGTTGATTGTCTAAAGCATTTTGGGCTTTGCATTGTAAAATGCTTGTAGGTATTCGCCATGGCTTTAAAACTGCTGTATATTCAGAGTATGGACTGCTACTAGGGGTTTGGGCTGCTTTAACTGCTATCTTTGCTGCTGAAAGTTCAAGGTCTTGAGTGACTGATCTCCATGCATGTAGATTTTATCCATTCTGATTAGGTTTAGGTTGGCTTGAGCAATGTACCAAGTTTGTATAGTGCTCTGGTTTCTTCAGGTGTGAAGATAGTGTTATGTGAAGAATTCTAGTAAGTGGTTGGAAATCATCAAGACTTCTGTCGCAGTGTAGTACATATTCTTTCTTCAGGTGTGAAGATAGTTTTTATGAAGATTCTAGGAAGTGGTTGGAAATCTTCATGACTTCTTCGTAGGTAGTCTTCATATTCTTCTGAAAGGCATTGGCGGACTGTAGAACTTCCTCCACTAAGTAAAGAGCTGTTGCTGCTAATTCCTTCTATGTTAATTTTGACGCCTGTTCCTGTGACTGCATCTGCAAACTTGATCCATCTAACCCTTGAGGATTTATTGATATTAGTTTTATTGTAAAAACTAATGATGGCTTGACAATCTGTTCTTAGAGTGACTTCTTGTTTGTCAAGGTAGTAAATCTTCAATTTCTCCAAGGTGTTAATGCATGCATTGATTTCGGCATCAATTGTAGATTGAGTTGTTGAGAATTTATATATACTGTAATGAAATGATTCTGTTCCGAAGCATTTATCCACTTTCTTTGGGAATCTGCTTGGTGCGTTTTTCATCCGAATGGCATGACTAACCATTCATAAGTTCTCCTGGGACTAAAAATTCCAGACCATGGATTTATTCTTCTTCCATAGCAACTTGATGGAATCCTGATTTTAAATCAAACTTTGAGAATATCTTTGCTCCTCCCTATCGCACTGAGATGATCGTGTTTATGCCTGGTAGAGAGTACTGGTCCTTGTATGTGTTGTCATTCAAGGATTTGTAGTTGAATACCATTCTCTCTTTTCCTTTAACTTCTCTTCCTGTTACAGGATCAACTGTTGTTCCTGAATTTACGATCATCGCCATCGTTCTATGTCTGCTTTTGCTTGGGCGGATAGCACCAATTTTGAGAAGACTATCGACATGTTTTCTGAACAAGTCTTCCATTGCTGGTGTTACATGCTTTAATGGCTTGTCTTCTATTGTAACATCTGGATTGATTATATCCAGTTTACAAAGTTCACCATTCTTTTTCCAGTGCTTGAGGGGTTCTTCTCCGATATATCCCTGCTGTTTTAACCTATCAATGACAGGTTTAAACTGTTCTTGGAATGCCCTACTTCCTTCTTGGTTGAAATAAATGGATTCATTTATCTCTAGGAATTCTTCTTCACTGACTTCTAATTCAGCAATTTCAGCAATTTCTGTTTGATTTGAAGTCTTGATTTTAGTGACCTTCTTGTAGATGGTTATTTCATCTCCTTCTATTCGAATTCCTCCTTTCATAGATCTTAAGAAGTTGGCTCCTATCAGCATTTCAATACCGTTGCTGTCTCTCATATCAAAAGCATATATGAGAGGTATCTTGAATTTATTTCCCTCAATTTGGAAATATCCTTGCTTTATCTTATCGGTAGCCTGTTGACTTGAATTTAAGCCATTGAAGACGACAGTCTGATTTAGAGGTTCCAGTGCTTCTTCTGGAATGACTCTCTTGTTTATGCAGCATGCTGATGCTCCTGTGTCGATTATTGCAGTGGTTCCAAAAGCTTTGCAGTTAGGAATATCAAACTCAACTTTAACATTGTAAAGTTGATTGGTAACTTTCCTAATTTTTGGACTTGCAGTGGCGTTCCCGAAATAATGAACTTCTGTCTCTACGCAAGGTCTTGCAACATGAGTGTTTCCCAGTGGTGGGAATTCTTCTCTAGAAGATTGGGCTTCTGCTTCTTCTTCCTTCTTCTGCAACTGAGCTTTGAGTTCTCTTATTTCTTCATCCTTTTGTTCTTCAAGCCTTTCCTTTTCAACTCTGAGTTCTTCAAGCTTTTCCTTTTCAATTCTGAGTTGATCAATGATTTTAAGGGCATCTGTAATATCCCTTACTAACGAGCTTTCTTTTAACTGCCATATTTCTTCTTTCTTTTGCATAGCAGCTTTGTTTTCATAGTACTCCTTGGCTTGATCTCTGATCATCTGTTGCACTTGTTCTGTCTTTTCTTTCAAAAGTTCTTTAAGAAGCTTTACTTCATTGCTGTTGAAGTCCTTCTCTTCCTCTTGTTTTTGGGGCTGTTTTCTTTTGACGTTAACTGTTTTGCCAAGATAGTTTCTTGCACAAAGGGCACACGTTGTGAGTTGGCATTTGGGACAGTTAAGTCTTGACATGTCTGTGGTTAGTATCCCACAGAAATGACAGATGGTATAGTTTGTGACCGTGTTTTCATTCCATTCATGCTCACAGTCTTTACTTTTGACTGGTAATTCTTTGTCTGGTTTCCATGATCCGACTGATTGAACCATTTTTGCTATCTTTGTTGGTGTCCATGGGCAGGATGGTACATAAATAGCAATAATAATAGTGACTATCTCTTCCTTTTCAATCGTCCATCACTTCAACAATCTTCTATTGCCATGAAAACTGTTTCTTCAATAGGAGTATCTTGGACCATGACACTGATACTTTGATGAGTACTTAAAACTAAGACTCCAAAGGAATCTCTTTCTCCATATGCCATAAGTAATCAATCTCCTCCATATCGAGTCAATATACACATTCCACCTTTCGAAATATACCAATATTCTGAGGCTTGATATTGAATGATGCGCTTAAAAACGGTCAAAAGTGAAAAACAAACACCTAAAGTAAAATGCAGCAAATAAACAAGATTACTAATGTATATTGTACCATTAAAGCAGTTGACTATTAGTGATCCCTAATTCGTTCTGCAGAATATTCATACAGCGACTCCTTCTGATATGCTGTAAACACTGCTGTCATCAAATCTGCTAGAAACAATTCCCAATATGTCATCAGATCAATTCTTGATAGACAAGCTGATCTTGCAATGTTTTCCTGTTTAACTCGCAATCCTTTGCAAAATGCCCTTCCTTTCCACAAATAAAGCATTTGCATTTCTTCACTCGTCCTCTATCGTCTTTGTATTTTCTCTTGAATGGTTTTACATGAGAATTATGCGGCTTTCCTTTGTATGTTCTTCATGTTTCTTGATGATTTGTGCTGCCATTTGTTTGAAATTTTGAAACTTTGGGTATGGTAAATCATCATCTTCTTCTTTTTCTTCTTTAGAGAGATGAAGAATTGTATGGTTCTCACCACGCTTCGTTGCGAATGGGTTTTCCCATTCTAACCCTGAGTCCTTCTTTTGTATGGCGAGTTGTTCATCCCATTGGGGTAGGTATTCATCAAGAAATTCTTGCTGATTTTCTGCAAGTCTTTTCTGTATTACTAGAATTTTTCCTCCACTTCGTTCATCATCATCCTAATCATTTCTTTCCTCTAAAATAGTTTCCTTTCCTGGGGTAACTTCATCATCTGAGAATTCATCTCCCCAACCAGTTGCTGGTACTTCTTCTATTGGGGTTATGTCTGGTGGTGCATCATACCTGACATAATAATCCTATTTTCGGATGGTTCACCCAGTTTGACCATTTTCTCACTTGTACTTTGCTTTGATCTTTTGGTTTTTGTTTGGATCTTATAACTTTATTTAACGGTTCTTCTTCTAGAATTCTTGCTTCATTCAAGCAACTTTCACAGAAACATACGTCATAAGAGATATGTTCTTCTTGTGGAGCTTGTGAACAGATTCCTATGAAGTGTTCTTCGTCTTCATCTAAGTTATCGTTCCCTATTATTTCTCGATCATGTTGATCAACTGAGTATCTTGGTGGTTGAGGTGTTTGTCGGTATCTTTCAAATCAAAGACTTACCGATCTATTTAGCCTTTCATTTACTGCAACCCTTGATGGGACACGTACTGAGGTTTGGTCAGGTGGCTTTAGATGCCAGATCATTCCTTCTAATTCTTCTATACATTCCTTGATATGATTCTAAGTGTCAATGACTTCCACAATCATGTAGAAGTTGCTATACAGACTCATGGGTATGACACTTGGCAAGGTGGTGAAAGTAACTTGTTGATAACAATGGCCCTAACAGGCAGGTTATCAAACACTAGTTACATGGGATTCCAATATAGCGTAGAAAATATTGTGGATCACCTCACCACAACTGGCATCACAGCAATTCCTGGTGAAAGAAGTAGAGCATTGGGTGTCACGGCGTGGGTTTTCGCCGAATTCGACGTGGACTTTGTTGTACCCTTGCCACCACACCGTGACCTTCGTCGTTCCCTTGCCGAATTTAAACTCGTCGTATAGACGACGCAATAAAAGACAAAAATAAATATTACCGTTTCATACAGCGGATACATTTTCAAAAATCATATATATTTTTTATCCCTTCTTTTATATATATTCCCTTCATTTCATATTCAAAACACACTAAAACCATATAAACTTTCTAATTCTCTCAAAACACAAACAAAAAAATGACTCAATATCCAAATGACAGGTATTTTACTAATCTTCTTAATACCAACCCCCAACACTCGTCTTCCTCAAACCCGTCTACACCATTGTCACAAAACATAATCTTCCTCGCACTACACCAATATCCTCCTTTTTGATATGCAATTATTATGCCCCAAATTGACACCCAAACAAATTTTATCACCACATCAACAAGCTTTTCAAAACCAACAACTCAACAACCAATTTCAAAATCTTCAACATCAATGAAATACACCACCATAAAGCTTTCATCTACGACAATCACAATCATAGTCACGATTCAAAGAACAACAACCACCAACAAAAGAAAACCGTTGGGGAAAATGAATGGCGAAAAGATCCATGGTAGATTTGGACGAGGACGACGAGGAGGAAGAGAAAAGCCGTCAGGTTTCTCGTTGGACACGTGAGGAAGAAATTTCGCTTATAACCAGTGTTTTGGTTCAAATTTTCGAGAACAACAACATCGAGCCAGACCGCAATGAGTATACTTTTTTGGGGGCAGGTTATTGAAGATATCAACAACCAAGGTACATTTTAAGGTACTCGTACCAAGGATATGCTCACGGGTAAATGGTCTAGGATAAACGGTGATTGATAAAAGTTCAACGCTATTTACAAACATCTTGAACGTAAAAGCAGGGAAAATAAGGTTGATCATATCGAGAATGCAAAGACCAATTTTATGGCTCAGTCAAAGGGGAGAAAGTTTTTGCTAGGACATGTGTGGCGTGTCTTAAAAAATCACCCCCAAATGGCACGCGCCGAAACCCCTTGATGCGGATGATCACACCGAAATATTCGGGCCTGATGTGAGACCTCGTCCCATCGGCAAACCTCGACCCGCAAAAAAGACCAAATCAGAAACGACGAAGAGTAGCGGGGGAAGTGCATCGGGGTCTATATTGGAGTCTTTATCTAAGGATTTAAGACGCAAATTGCAAGCACCTGAATATGCATACGAGGCGAAGAAAGAGAAAGAAATGGCATACACGGAGTGTAAAGAATTAAAATTTCTCATGATTGATGTTATAGCCCGGCATTGAAGGGGTTGAAGAATGAAAAAAAATGTATGGATAAAGGGTGAAAACAAAGCAGCCCTCCAAACAACTTAGGCAGAAACCAGGTCAATATATAATCTATCAAAATCACAATGATGATTGTTGATATTGAAGAAAGTCATCATGGACCTAGTGATGCAATGCACAACCCTTCCCAGCCATTCGAGTTTCTCTCAAAAGAAACTTGTCTCATTTGTCACAGAGATACACACGTTATCTATTGATATATCACTCTGAGATTGTTGATATTAAATAGGTGGCAGTCTGCTCTAACCTCCGATTACTAAAACCAAAAGTGCACAAATCGAGTCTAGATCCAGAAGAGATCAAAGTATAAATCTCATTAGGACACAATGTCAAAATACACTTGTTGAACACCATAAAGTTCACAAATTGTAACAAAGAGTCCTACACATTATCCTTGAGATCTTGCCAGAACATCCGAGTGATACGTAAGTATTCACAATGAAAATGGAAATCCTCCTTGAGCCAACATCAAACAAGCTCTTGGTAGGTGACTTACAAGATTCTATATGAATCGAGCTTGTGATAACTGGATATCAATTTTGGTCCAGTAAATGAATTGACGACTTAATCAGAAAGATAGTAACTATCTGATTCACTCTTACCGTGTTGTCTGCTTTGAGACGTTTTGGTAATGAGAACTAGCAAGCATGGTGAATCTAATACATCTGTGTTAGAAGATCCTATGCTTTGAGCTGGAAACCCTGTCAAGGAGATACTTTAAATCTACCTGATCACATGTATAGTATTTATACTATAAAATGGGTAACCGGAGGTTAATACAACCGAAGTCAAGATAAATGACAAAGCCATATTCATCTTTTATTGCTAACTGTTTTATTTCAGGACTAGACTGTCGGAACCTGATCTACACTTTCACTTCGTATTACACAACACGGATCGAACCAAGAAACTAGAAAAGAGATAATGGTTTAGAGAGAGAAAGAAGAGAGAGAAATAAGAGAGAGAGAGATGAGAGGAAAAAGGAGAAAAGATATATTTTGGAATTATGAGAAGTGATATTTTCTAAGAAGAAAATATCTATATATATACCCCTACACATTTAATGTGACGCATGGGATATTTAACTAGGACTCGGGCTCTGGCTTTGCTTGGGATTAAACCCGAAACATATACAATATTAGTTTAACTATCGAGCCTGATTCCCGATAATATTCTATTACAACATGAACTAATTAATTGACCGAGACTTAAATACATAATGAACGAACTTCATGTTCGACTCAATATTTTGAGGCTAATAATCTCCCCCGAAGTAAGTTCAATGATGACACTCTTTCATGAGATAATGAGATTGCTTTTGTCGTTAAAGCTCATGTGGTCTTGGTCTTTCTCTTTGTTCTTTGTTGTAAACTTGTTCCTTCATGCTTTGCGGTCTAGACTTTGAGCCTTTGTCATTGTCTTTATCGTCTATGCCATCTTGCGATCTTGTGTCTTTGACCAACATGCTCATACTTTTGCATTATCTTGAAAGCTTTAAATCAGAGTTAGCGGAAGTCTTTGTCTTTAAATCTTAAGCTTTCTTGATAGATTGTCTTTGTAGAATGAGCATGAACATGTGGTAATGAATCAACTTTGGTTGATTGAGATATTGTCACCACCGTTTTAACCTGCAGGTTTACGTTAGTGATAATCAAGAAAATTGATTTGAAAATCAATCGACGTGTTACTTGTAAAAGCGTTTTTGTAACACATCGGGAGTTTTAATCTTTTTATCAAAATTCATCAACCGTCAATTCATTTACTGGACCAAATCGATATCCAGTTGTCACAAGTTTGATTCATATAGAATCTCGCAAGTCACCTACCAAGAGCTTGTTTGATGCTGGCTCAAGCAGGATTTCCATCTTCATTGTGAATACATTAGTATCACTCGGATGTTCTGGCAAATATCACAATGATATTGCGTAGGACTCTTGATAACAGCTTGTGAACCTGATGATGTTCAACAAGTGTTTGAAATGGAATGTGTCCTAACGAGATTTTTGCTGCTGGGGGGGGGGGGGGGAAGCGCGGTGGGGGGGGGTGGGGGGGGGGGGGGGTGGGGACGGGGGGGGGGGTGGGGGGGGGGGGGGGGGGGGGGGGGGTGGGGGGGGATGGACGCGGCGGCCTCTTCTTTGAGCCTTCAAAATTCTATTTCGGGTTCGTCGAGGGGTCTTAACGGTGCTACGCGTCATGGTGAGGAATTATGAACAAATATATAAAGAAAAGACAGACTACGAGAAAGCTAATTACTAAAAATAAAATCTCATTTGATAGGAATCAAGCGAGTAGACATGAGTTAAACAAAATTTGAAACCTAACTATTCCCCGGCAATGGCACCAAAAACTTGATGTATGGTTGTCATAGGACTTCAACACGAAGTTTTACAACTCCTTAGGCAGTGTACCTAATCGTTGTAGTGTAGTATAGGCAAGACTCGGGGGTTGTTATCGTTCTCTAGGGGAATAGGTTGGGAAGGCTCAAACAGAATCTAACAAAGATCTACAGGGTTGAGAGAAGATTCTTTTTGTATTTTTATGTTTTTATAAAAGTAGGTAAATATCATGGTTTGAGAGGTTGGTTTGTTTTAGCTAATTAAACCAAATATAAGTATATGCTACTAGTGATAACTATATGGTAAACGAACGTATATACTTAATCATGCATTACTCCTTATTACGTTTCTCCAAATTATGTTGCTTTGTCACACTTGTAATGATCTGTGTAAGTATTTCCTAAGTCATGAACTAATTACACAAACTCACCGTCTATGTAATATTTCATTAAGGAAACACACAAGTAAGGTAGTATGAAGACTATTACAAGGCCCCTAAGAGTACATTACATGCATTTAAAACACTTAAGAGGGATCAACCATATTATGGGTAAGGTAGTATGAAGACTTTTACCGATGATATCCTTTGTACACACTCGCATTTCCCTAGACATCTATGCTAAATTAATATCTTATGGTTGGTTTTCTAAAGCCTAACGCGCACATCCATCACAAGAAGCAACACAATAAGGATCTACATACTAAGTTTCATGCAATCATAAGTAAATACTAATAGATCTAGCCTTGCATGGTAAATAAAGAAGAAGAAGAATCTATCACAAAACACATAGACATATTAAGTGATAAGGGATAAATGAACTTCACTTGATTAAATCATGCAGTTGAGGCTGTTACAAGACGGTTTTGACACCCTAAAAATGAGCACAAAGGCTGCTAAAATCGTCTTCTAAAACTAGGGTTCGTCTCCCAAAAGTTACACACTAAAAACCCTAAAAACGGATTTGTATATATAGGAAAATAGGCGTGACGGAGTCGCGTTATGATCCTGATGCCATCGCCTTGTAGAATCTTCTAGGGTTTCTTTAAGTGTTAGGATTAAAGTCTTTTTGATGTAGTTTAAATTATTGCTGCTCATGTTTATGTTAATGTTGCTCAGCTGGATTTAGTGCTGCTCATGAACTTTAAAGAAAATATGCTAAGTGTTTACTACTGCCAGTACAAAGTTACTACTGCTAGTGAATATTAGTACTGCTAGTGAAAATATGCTAAGTGTTTACTACTGCTAGTACAAAGTTACTACTGGTAGTGAATGTTAGTATTGCTCAAGGTTAAGACTGCTTAGATATAAGTTAATGTTGCTAAGGTTAATAAGTTAATATTGTTTTTTGTTAGTACTGCTTATACGATATGTATTAAGTTATTTGTTTATAGAAAAGATTATGGATATCTTAGGAAAGTATTGTAAGCCGGGGGGGGGACTAGTCCATTGGTTGTATAAAAGGAGGTCCTAGGGCATAGAGTTTGATATCTTTTATCAATCTTTTAAAGTCTTAGACGTATAATTCATAGCTTCAAGGTCTTTGTAACCCTAATACTTTAAGAGTATTCGTATTATTATCATAAATAATATTGGAGCCTATTTGTTGAATTATATGTTCATTGAATTGCTATTTTATTAATAATTCTTCTTAATATTTAAGATTAGATTCTGCATAATCTTTAATACATTCAAACACAGTTTCTACTATAGTTGTGTTAGATTTATCTAATACAACTAAACCTTAAACAAGCTTAAGGAATTCGATCTATTAAAGTGGGATCAACAAGTGGTATCAGAGCTTGTTGAGAATCTATGAATAAGAAGAACCTATTTTTGCTAAAAGATATAGATCAAGAATCTGCACACATGGTGGCTGCATCCAAAGTTCCCATGCTGAAACCTGGTGAGTATGAGATATGGAGGATAAGGATTGAACAATATATCCAGATGATAGACTATGCACTGTGAGAAGTCAGAGAGAATGGTGCAACCTTGCCAAAAACAAAAATTGTGGAAGGAATATGACAGAGATGCCTATTATAACTACTGAAGAAAAGGCTTAGAGAAGATTAGAGGTGAAAGCTAGAAGTACTTTAATGATGGGCATTCCCAATGAACATCAGTTAAAGTTTAACTCTATAAAGGATGCTAAGAAGTTGCTGAAAGCTGTTAAAAAGAGATTTAGTTGGAATGCAGCTACAAGAAAGACTCAAAGGAATCTTTTAAAGCGGCAATATGAAACTTCACTGCTCCAAGCTCAGAGATGCTTGATCAAAATTTTAATAGGCTTCAAAAACTTGTGAGTCAGTTGGAGCTTTTGGATGAAAAAATTTCACAAGAAGATGTTAATCAAAAGTTATTAAAAAGTTTGTCACCTGAGTGGAACACATATGTTGTTGTGTGGAAGAATAAAGTTGATTTGGATACAATGAGCATGGATGATCTCTACAACAACCTCAAGGTGTATGAACCAGAAGTTAAAGGGATGTCTAGCTCAAGTTTAAGCACACAGAACATGGCTTTTGTGTCCTCTTCAAATAACAACACTAGCAGCACTAATGAAGCAGTTAATACTGCTCATGAAGTTTCTACTGCTAGCACTCAAGTTAATGCTGCTAACTCTACAAATATTGATAACTTGAGTGATGTTGTTATTTGTGCATTCTTTGCTAGTCAACCAAATAGTCCTCAACTTATACATGAGGACTTGCAACAAATCCATCCAGATGACATGGAAGAGATGGATTTGAGATGGCAAATGGCCATGTTGACTATGAGGGCAAGAAGGTTTTTGAAGAATACAGGAAGGAAGCTTACTGTTAATGGCAATGAGACTATTGGTTTTGATAAGTCCAAAGTGGAGTGCTACAACTGCCATAAGAGGGGACATTTTGCTAGGGAGTGCAGAGCTCTAAGAAATCAAGACAACAAGAACAAGGAAAGCTCAAGAAGGAGTGTGCCTGTGGAAACATCTACTTCCACAGCTTTGGTGTCATGTGATGGTCTTGGTGGATATGACTGGAGTGATCAGGCAGAGGAAGGGCCTAATTATGCACTCATGGCTTTCTCATCTTCAAGTCCTGACTCAGAGGTATTTCAGATTTTTATTTGTTTCAAAATCTTGTTTGGAAACTTTTGAACTTCTTAAATCTCAAAATGATCAACTATTAAAAGATTTAAAGAAATCTGAGTTAATGGTTCTAGGTTATAAGACAGGTTTAGAGTCAGTAGAAGAAAAACTTGAAGTTTATAAAGCAACTGAGACTAAATTATTTTCCAAGATCTTAAGGGCTTGCACCTAAATTTGCAAATCAACCTCCCCCTCCAACCCCCGAGAATAACTATTAGAGAGCTTCGGATGAATTTGAAATAGTTCAAAAAGAAAAAGATGGCATTCAACTTAATGTAGATAAATTTGAACATGCATCTAAAAGTTTAAACAAGCTCATAGAGTGTCAGATAGTTGACAATTGCAAGAAAGGTTTAGGCTATGAAAATTATAATGTAGTTCCACCTCCCTACACAAGAAATTTCATGCCTCCAACACCTGACTTGTCTTTTACTGGTTTAGATGAGTTTGTTAATGAGCCTGTAGTTGAGAACTGTAAAGCTATGTCTAGTGAAGAAGAGCCTAAGGTAGTTAGGAAGTATGATGATGCCCCAAGTATTGAAGAATGGGTGTCAGATGATGAGGAAGAGGATGTGTCTCAGCCTAAAACTAAAAAGAAAATAGTTAGGCCTAGTATTGTTAAGAAAGAGTTTGTCAAATCTAAACAACAAGAAAAAACTACTAGGAAAACTGTTAAACAAGTTGAGCAACATAGGCAAAACACTCACAGTCCAAGAGGCAATCAAAGAAATTAGAACAATATGATGTCTCAAAAACTAGAAAGCAATTTTGAGATGTTTAATAAGGCCTGTTATGTGTGTGGAAGCTTTGATCATTTGCAAGTTGATTGCAATTACCATCAAAAATAGTTTCAAAATCAAAGGATGGTAAAACCTGTTTGGAACAATGCTCAAAGGGTGAATCATCAAAACTTTGCTAAAAAGACTCACCCCTGTGCTAAAAAGAACTTAGTTCCAAGAGCAGTACTAATGAAGTCGCGTTTAGTATCAGTTAATACTGCTAAACAAGTTAATGTTGCTCACTCAAAAATAACAGCGATTGCTGCTAGACCAATGTCATATCTTTCTAAAACAGCACATTTAACTGTTAAGAGGCCCATTCATAAGAACACTACATTTAAAAAAATTAATATTAATCAAAGGGTTAATACTGTTAAGGGAAATAATTTTAATGTTGTTAAGGCCTCAGCTTGTTGGGTTTGGAAACCAAAGCATAAAGTTTTAGACCATGTTTCTAAACACAACAGTGCATCAATCACCCTAAAAAAGTTTGATTATATTGATGCACAAGGCAGATCCAAGTTAGTGATGGCTTGGGTCCCTAAAAGAAACTGATTTTCTTATCTAATGTGCAGGGCAATCCACAAATGGATTTACAGGATCAAGGAGTGATTGATAGTGGATGCTCAAGGCACATGACAGGGAACATGTCCTATCTTACAGACTATGAAGAGATAGATGGAGGATATGTTGCTTTTGGAGGGAACCCCAAAGGAGGGAAAATCACAGGAAAATGTACCATTAAAACTAGTAATCTAGATTTTGAAAATGTGTATTTTGTGAGAGAGTTAAAGTTTAATCTCTTTAGTGTCTCACAAATGTGTGATAAAAAGAATAGTGTTCTTTTTAATGACACTAAATTGATGAAAGTCAAGTTTTACTTAGAGTTCCTAGAAAGAACAATATGTATAATGTTGATTTAAGAGAATGCTATACTCCTAGTTCTAAAGGAGGTTAAATTGCTTTTTTGCAAACGTACTCTGTTGAATCTAAACTTTGGATTAAAGGGCTAGGGTCACTTAAATTTTAAAACCAGAATAGTTGGTTAAGGGAAATCTTGTAAGAGGTTTACACTTCCTCAAACTTTTTTGAAAATAATCAAACCTGTGTTGCTTGTCAAAAGGAAAAGCAGCACAGAGCCTCTTGTATGTCCAAAACAGAGAACTCAATTAGTCTTTCTTTACATTTGTTGCATATGGACTTGTTTGGTCTAACATTTATAAAAAGCCTTATGAAGAAAATGTATTGCCTAGTTGTTACAAATGATTACAGTAGGTTTACATGGGTTTTCTTTCTAGCTACTAAGGATGAGACTAGTGTCTTCTATATCTCGGTCCTTATAACTAGGATAGAAATCTAGTTGATCACAAGGTCTAAGGTGGCCATTTAGATGTGATAATGGGACTGAGTTCAAAAATAGAGAGATGAATCAGTTTTGTGAATGAAAGGGTATTTGAGATAATTAGTGTGTCTAGAAATCATCAACAATATGGAGGTAACTGGGAGGAGGAATAGGATATATAATTCGTTAGGCTGCTAGGACTATTTAGTGATTCTAAGTTGCCAACTACTGTTTGGGCGGAAGTGTATATTGCTTGCTATTGTGCAATATAAGAGTGTTTGTTGTTACGCCTTCGTAACAAGACCCCATAGGTACTTTTTCATGGTAGAACACCAGCTTTATGTTTTATGAGGGAACAATTTGGATGTTCCTGTTACCATTCTCAATACCACAGATCACTTAGGCAAATTTATGTAAGGCTGATGAAGGTTTCTTTATTGATACTCTTTGAATAGTAAAGCCTTTAGAGTATTCAATAGTAGAACAAGGATAGTGGAAGAAAACTTGCATATTAGGTTTAGTGAGAGTACACCTAATGTTGTAGGTAGTAGACTAGATTGGCTATTTGATATTGATGCATTAACAAGAACAATGAATTATCAGCCAATTGTTGAAGGTACACAGTGCTTGATGGAGATGGCGCCAGGTATAAAAGCAAGTGATAATGCAGGTCAAGCTAGAAAGGAGACAGAACCTGTTAAAGGATTACATTTTGCTACCATTATGGATGCTGGTCCCACCAATATTTCCCAAGATCAAGTGTTTATGATGATGGATCCAAACCTTTAAGTGATGATGTAAAGAAGGTTCGGTGATGAAGATCCAAGAAAAGATAGTGAATGTAAAGATCAAGAGAAGGAAGATAATGTTAACAGTACTAACAATGTTAATACTGTTAGTTCAACTGTTAATGTTGATGGCACAAATGAGGTTAATGTTGTTGGTGGAAAAACAAGCATTGAACTTCCATTGATCCAATATGCCTATTTGGAAGATGTATAGCATATTTTGACTTTAATAGATGATGAAGATGATGGTGCAGTGGCTGACATAAATAATTTGGATACAACAATCCAAGTCAGTCCTAATCTAACTATAAGAATTCATAAAGATCATCCTCTTGATAAAGTGATTAGAGATTTGCAATCAGCTACACAAACAAGAAAGTTGTCAAAGAATTTAGAGGAACATGGGTTTATTAGTACTATTCAACAAAGAACAAACCATAAAGACCTTCAAAATTGCTGTATTGACTCTGACTTTGGCATTTTTGGACTTTGGCCTTGATTTTGCACAGTCTTTTCCATTCCATGCTCAGTTTTGTCATTTTGGCTTGGTTTTCTGTCTTTTTGATGATATCCACTTCCTGCACAATACAAATGCAAAACAAACATATATTTGGCAGTTTTTGTCTGTTTTTGGTCATTTAGGCTCGTTTTTAGAGGTAAAAGATATGTGTAATTAAGCACTTATCAGTTGCTCAAGGATACACACAAGAAGAAGGGATTGACTATGATGAAGTCTTTGCCCATGTTGCAAGAATTGAAGCAATTAGTCTATTTTTAGCTTATGCTTCATTTAAAGATTTTGTGGTGTATCAAATGGATGTAAAAGTGCTTTTCTCTATGGTAAGATTGAAGAAAAGGTGTATGTATGTCAACCACCAAGATTTGAAGATCCAGACTTTCCTGATAGAGTATACAAGGTTAAAGAAAGCACTGTATGGACTACATCAAGCTCCTAAAGCTTGGTATGAAACCTTGTCAACATATCTGTTAGACAATATATTTCAAAGAGGGAAAATTGACAATACCTTATTCATCAAAAGGCACAAAGGTGATATTTTGCTGGTCCAAGTTTATATGGATGATATCATATTTGGTTCAACAAAGAAGGAGCTATGCATTGCATTTGAGAAGTTGATGCATGAGAAGGTTCAGATGAGTTCTATGGGAGAACTTACATTCTTCTTAGGATTACAAGTGCAGCAGAAGAAGGATGGCATATTTATTAGTCAAGATAAATATTTTGTTAAAATTTTAAAGAAATTTGGGTTTACAGAAGTCAAGACTTCAAGCACACCAATGGAAACTCAAAATCATCTGCTCAAGGATGAAGATGGTGAAGAAGTGGATGTTCATATGTATAGGTCAATGATTGGTTCATTGATGTATCTTACATCTTCAAGACCTGATATCATGTTTGCAGTGTGTGCCTGTACTAGATACCAAGTCAATCCAAACGTTTCACATCTTTATGCTGTGAAAAGGATTTTTAGGTACTTAAAAGGTCAACCAAAATTAGGCCTTTGGTATCTAAAAGATTCTCCTTTTGATTTGGTAGCATACACTGATAGTGATTATGCTGGAGCAAGCTTGGATAGGAAGTCTACAACATGAGGTTGTCAATTCTTTGGATGTAGATTAATATCATGGCAGTGCAAGAAACAGATAGTGGTTGCAAGTTCCACAACAGAAGCTGAATATGTGGTTGCTTCAAGTTGTTGTGGACAAGTGCTTTGGATTTAGAATCAACTACTTAATTATGAGTATAATTTTATGCATACCAAGATCTTTATTGACAATAACAGTACTATTTGCATAATTAAAAATCTTATTTTTCATTAAAAAACAAAGCATATAGAGATCAAACATCATTTTATTAGAGATTGCAATTAAAAGAAGTTGATTCAAATGGTCAAAATCCATACTGACAAGAATGTTGCAGATTTGCTTAAAAAAGCTTTTGATGTAAGTAGATTTCAATATTTGATTGTTAGTATTGGAATGATGAATCTTTAAAGTCTTTTATCTCTTTATGTTTTTGTAGAGTTTTGTATGAATTAGTATTATTATTCATGTCATTAAAAGTTTCTGTTGTTAAGTATAATTATTACTGCTGGTTATACTTAATATTGTTGAGTTACTACTATTAGTTATACTTAATACTGCCAGGTATAATTAATACGGTGAGAATTGTGAAAATTGCTATGGCTTGTGTTTTCTTGGTTTTTGGACTAACATTTTGCAGGAAGAGCAAAGAAAAGTGCTAAATTGATGATGGAAAAGCTGTTTGGAATGAAATTGCAGTTAATGCTAGTGACTCAAAGCTAATGCTGATAGGCATAACTTACTACTGCTGGGTTACTACTGTTGGGTGAAAGTTAATGTTGTTGAGGGTATTTTTGTCACACCCCCAGACGGGGCCTGGACGGAACACGTGTCCGGAGGCGTGACTTGATTGATCATCTCAAGTACAAAGCATAAAGAACGACCTCTAAGGGTACGTTTTAAAAATAAACACCGTTGCATAGATTGAGAATAATAATAATAAGTTTTACATCACTGAAATTTAAAAGATTCAAAGTTTAAAATGCGGAAGCTTAATTTAGTTCAACAACGGTATTTAAGACATAGATAAATCTCTTGGTAAATCGGTACGGGCATATAGACTTCACATAAGTCAATCAACAGCATCCATGCTAAGCACCTGAGAAAAACATGCTTAAAACGGTCAACATAAAGTTGAGTGAATTCATAGGTTTAGTTCAAACGTTATTATAGTGGACCACAAGATATCAACACGTATGCGACAGTTATAACAAATACAACTTCACATAAAAAGGTATTTACGTTGCACTAAGCTCATGACACCGAAGCTAATTACGTTTATAGCAGTACATTGCTAGGTTGAAACAAGCCCCCGAGGTATCTGACCAAGACTACCTTCTTAAGTTCGACATGGTATATATCCGTTTATCGGGCACCCCGTGGGTAGTGAGCGCTACTCACCCGGATAGGGATAATTAATCCCCAATAATCTATTAATAACACTCGCGCTCCCTCGACCCGGTCCTCCAGTACGAGATTGACGGTTTCATGGATATGTGGGCAGTATTGGTCCTAAACGATACATAGTGCAACACGTAAACAGGGAAAATCTACAGCAAAGTACTTGTGTCCAGTTTTTAAAAGCAAGCAATGTTTTCTCACACCCAAGTTATAAAACATTTATTCAAAAGAGTAAAAGAGTGGGGCTAGAACGCACCTTATACGGGTCGTATAAAATCAAAGGAACAATCAGGTGAAAACGAAACTCACGGTTCCTAGCGACAACCTAGCATATAGTTTGTCGTTTTAAGAAATGATGTTCAACAGATGAATGCTTAACCGCAAAAACTGATCATCCAAGCACAAGTAGGCACGGCGTATCTCTTTTTAAAACATACTTTCGAAAGTTATAAGTTTTGACAAGTCTCGACACTTCAAAACATTTTAGAAAATATTTCGTCTTTTAGTGTATTTCGTCTTTTAGTGTATTTCGTCTTTTAGTGTATTTCGTCTTTTAGTGTATTTCGTCTTTTAGTGTATTTCGTCTTTTAGTGTATTTCGTCTTTTAGTGTATTTCGTCTTTTAGTATATTTCGTCTTTTAGTGTATTTCGTCTTTTAGTGTCCCGACACATCAACGTTGACTCGCTAACTAAGAATGTTGACCTAAACTCGACACTTACGTTTTTATACATTTTATCATAAGTTTGATAATAAAAGTATATCTTTTAAGCTTTTATAAATTTTTACGAAATTTCGGCATGACCTTTCTAAAAATATAGATTTTCCATTTTTATAAATCTCGTCTTGCGAAACTATCTATTTTACAAAGTGCATCTTTTATCAACTCGTAAGTATACCCGTCATATTTTTGACAACACCGCAAATATTGCAACAAATCCGTTCTAAACCTAAACCTCTTCGACATTCAACTTACGCTTATAACAAATCCAACATCTAACTTAATCTTTTCGCCAACAATATTCAAACTCAATATACGATAAATCTTAAATAAACGATATAACCGTAATAATAGCAATATATATATCAACAAAATCACAATAAACTTTTAAATGCAAAAGTACAACTACTTTTTATTTTCTTCCATTTATAAACAAAAATATTTAACTTTGAGACTTGAAATTTTATAGAAAACTAGATAATGATTTTTACAACGATCCGCTTTGTACACCTTGTTCGGGATGATCATAGGAATGCAAAAGTACAACTTATTTATGAAAAATAAAGATGACTTACAAAGAAACACGACGAAGGTAGATTAGAAATCAAAGAACAACCCAAACGTTGTTTTACAAATTACCCGGATGAACAAACAATCAACACGAACAATATATCTTCAAGTGGATGATCAAAGATCAAAAATGAAAGGATTTGGGGTGGTGTTTTGGTTCGGCACAAGAGAGGAGCAAGAAAAGAGTAGTGTGTTTTTGAGAGAGAAAATACAAGAGAAAAATGTGTTGGTGAATGAATGAAAAATAAGATGAGAACAAGTATATATGCATACAAAGTTTACACACACACACACACACTAGTGTGTGTGCCGAATGGGCTAGGTGGACACAAATAGGGGACCAATATGATCCACCTATCAAAACATTCTAGTACTTGTCCTTGTCCAAGTTTCATGCAAGTTTGTTAGTGAATTTGAATTTGGAATTTTGAATCCTATGCTAGTATGTATGTGTGTAATCGGTGGAGATGAGAAAAGGAGGGGACCAAAGATATTTTTCCCACTTTCTAGGATAGATAGTGCTCTTTGAGAATTAATTTCCAAGATATAGCATGAACATGTATAAGTTTAAATTAGATACGAAGCACGTAAATAACGAAACGAGTAACGGTAACACGAAAAATTACGAAACTTTAAATATTGCTTAAAAACACGAAAACGCGGATATTGCCAAAATACTACAACGATTGGTGTCCCGGTTCGCTCCCGGAGACGATTCTCAGATAATAACGAAACAACTTCACGGTTAAACGGTAAAGCTAAACGAAACATTTAGAAATTCAAATTACTACACGGAAACGACTAACTTATTGAACGGAAATTCTCGGGTTGTCACATAAAATATATGCAATATCATGTAATCATGTTCAAAACATACATCCAAGTGTTTGATGGACAATTTCATTAATAATCAAGGTTATCTCAACGATTCGATGGGCCTAAAGCGAGATTCCTCGTAAAAGGCTTTGAAATCTTTAAGACACTATACTAAGCGATAATGGTTATAAAATTTGGCATTTTTCTTAGCTTTTTTTTAAATTTTGTTCTTGTGTTACTTTAATAACAGTTTGACTATTAAAGTGCCAGTGATTAGGATCATGACCGCGTGGTGTGGTCATGTGCCACGTGTAATCTACTGTTAATGACCATCATCATTACGCAGGATGCCTAGTGTGACATTTCATTTGATTTGATGAAGGTGACGATCGAATGAAATACCCACAAAAAGACGAAGGTGTTGATTTGGTAAAGGTGAGTATGGTGATTGAGTTGGTGATCACTACTACACTTGTGTGGTGAAAAAGTTGATGGAGCGAAATAAAATGTCATACAGCTGAAATGACAATTGTAGATTTGATCATCCTTACATCCAAAATCATACAAATTAAATTTTATGGGATTATGAGACTTGATGTATAAAGCGCACACTTCACTTATGGTTGACACAATTTTATTTCATAATTGTTCAATATGAAACACATGCAAAATGAATTCCCTTTTTATAATTGAAAAATATACTCTCTGCGTCCCATTTTTATTGTCCACATTTCTTTTTTGGGATGTCTCAATTTAATTGTCCACTACTAAAAATAGATAGAGAATTTTGATCAAGTTTACTATATTACCTTTATTTGAAATTAT
>BQNB010079242.1:1265-30301 GCA_026074375.1 Tanacetum coccineum
AACTGTAGCAACTCATCTTGCATTGCCTTTATCCAGCTTGGATCTGTCAAAGCTTGTGTCACCTTCTTGGGTTCTATTTGTAAGAGAAAACAGGCAAATAAGCAATTATGATAATCCTTGTGGTTGGTTCTCCTTTGCGTTTATGATGTAACTGACCATAGCATGTTCTTGAGAAGACATGGTCATTCTCCTAGTTTAGGGTGCTGAAAGTGGGTCCCTGATAAGTGTAAAATACACATATCCATTTATGCTTAAAATAGCCCAAATAAACCCAAAACAGACCAAAAATGGCAAAAATATGCTTGTATTTGTGTTTTGTGTGTGCAGGTACGGATATATCAAAAATCACAAGAAAATAGTCAAAAACGGGCAAGCACGGACACGAGAATCAGAAGAGTACAAAAAGAAGCCAAAGAATCAAAGCCGAAGCCAGAAAATCAAGCCTCAGTCAAATCCAGTCAAAGAAAAGACAATCATTGGTCAACAAAAGTCAACAAGAACCACAATATTCCATTTTAACCCTCAAAGTTTCACTAAAGTCCAAAAATGTCCCCTCCTCCCAAATGGGCCATACCCGGATCATAAAGCCCAAAACAAAGCCCACTTTCCTTTTATAACAACCACAAGGGCTAAACGTGCACTTTTTGAAAGTTATTTATAACTAAGAAAAGGAAGACAAGGGCCATATTTGCAAATTCACCAAAGTCCAACAGTTTTAACTGTCGAAAATTGGGCGCCAATCACTTTTACTATTCACCCATCGTCCCCCTTTCACCTCCCATGGTAAAACAAAGGGCAAATCAAAATTAAAGGGTGCATTAGTCAATTCAAGGAAGCTCAAGTACAATGGCAGGGTCATTAAGGTCAAATCAAGATAGTCATTAGCCCTCTCTCAAGCTCCACGGACACGTCAGAACAAGAAAAGCACAATAGAATGTGGGTTTTTGGGCAAAAACACTCACAAAAGAAGCACAAATGTCACATCAATGGAATTACACGTTGGCGATCCTCAGATATACACAATTTGATCAAACGGCCACAATAAAAGCTCAAATGATTGAAGAAATGATTGGTTGAGATTGAAAGTTTGGAGAGCAAGGCAAGAGGGCTAGAATCTTCTTTGTTCAACTATAAATAGGCCTCACTTCACACACACACACAATCTAGTTTTTTAGTAATTTTTAGTCTAGCTTAATTTCGTAATTTTACTTAAATGTTTTGTAATATTTTTCTTAAGCAATGTAATCAGTTTCTTCTATTAATGAAATTCAGTTTTAAAGCTTTTTAAATCGCACTCTTAAACTCTCATTTAAATTCTCAAATATTTAGCTTAATGGAAGAGGAGTCAAAATTCGATGGACTCCCATGGACTTACACCCTAGCTTATTAATAAGCTAGGGAGCTTGTAGCTGCCATTATTGGTACCTTTTGTTTAGCTAAAGGTTCAAGTAAGTTTCTCTTTTCATTTCTCTCTAATTAAAAATGCCTAGTTATAGCTTAAATGTTTATTATTGCTTATGTGCTTATCCTCTTGCTTATTAGTACTTATTTGTGTCTTGTTTAGCTTAATAATCATAGTTGTTTATCTGTTTTTAACTTTCTTAGTTTGAATCATAGATTTTCATATAATTGTCTTAAAAACCTCTAAAAAACCAAAAATATTAGATAGCATAGTATTAATCTTTGATTTCTAGTTAAATTCAGCTGTTAATTCATGTTCATTAAGCTTATTTTAAGTTTAAAATCATCTGGTAGTTAATACTTGTTCATTAAATTTCACCTTAAAAGCTTTTCTCAAATCTGTCATAGTTTTTAAGGGGTGTTTGGTTTAAGTCTATTTGACCTTAAAAAGTCAAAACTAATTGTGCAATTTGCTTGAGTCACTTGTGTTTACCTTTAAGACAATTAGGAAAAGAGTTTTTATAAGTTAGATTGTGAAATTGAAAAAGTTATGGTTTATTATGTTGGTTCTAGCACCAGGGGAATTTTCCTTTGAATTTCACTTGTGCAATTGTTGATCTAAGCCCTCCAAGGCTTAGATCTTGCTTGAACTTTGTTTATACACTCTATTTGAGTGTGTCTTAGTGCAGGATTTCCCTTAGGAAACCTGCACTCTTGGTTTGCATTTGTGCAAAGTGCACCAGTACTAACTAAAAAGTTAGTACTGCTGTCTCAGTTAGTACTGCCCCTTTTAGGCTAGTTCTTAGTTAAGTAAAAGTAGGATTTAGGTTTTTTAAATTCAAGTTAGAAGTAATCTAGATATAGCTTAATATAGTTTAGGTTTTAGTTTTCATTTTACTGCTTATTTTCTTAGCCTATTCAGCTGTTAAAAAGATCTCCGCATCAGCAGTACTAAGTTAGTTAGTACTGCTGATATTCAAATCCCAATTTAAGCCATCAATTGTAGGATTTAATAGCTTATCTTTTAGCATCTTATAGTTTAGTTATAGCTTAATATAGATTAACTCTTAAATCTCATTTCCTAGCTTATTTTCCTAGCTTATTTTTGCTGTCAGAAGTCCTTAAAAAGTTAAAAAGCCAAAAACAGTAGTTAGGAATTTTAGGATTTCAATTTGTTAATTTAGCTTATGATTCTAGATTTTTCAGTTTATATAGATAGATTATAAGTAGTTTGATAAGTCCTTAAAGATTTAGAGTCTAGTTTAGCTTTTTAAAGTCTTTAGCTTATTTGGATTTTGTGCTACTTTGCTTATTTCCTGAGTTTGCTTAAATCATGCTTAGTTTCAGTAGCTTAAAAGCATTTTTAGGTTAGATTTCTTTGCATTTTTAGAGTAAGCAAGTCATAAGCTATTTAGATCTTCTTTCCTTTTTCATTTTGAACTAGTATTGAGTTTTTTATAGCTTATTTTCTAAAACCAAGGGTTAAACCCCACTTTCTGAGGTCAGCTGATAAATAAGCTCTTATTGAGCTTATTTGTGGTTTTTAGGTATAAGTCCTTTCATTAAAGTTGTTCTCCTCGAGCTGTTCTACAACTTCTCTCTTTAAAGTTTTTCCTAAAAAGCACTTTTAGTTCTCACCTTATTTTAAGGCTTATTTGGACTTAGTTTGTAGTCGGGTTAGGTTCTTAGGGACTGGATTTGTAATTTTTAGTTCTTAATTGTTTCGCAGTTAGTTCTTCATTAGTTAGTATCTTTGCTCCGTTAGTCCCTCTAGCATTTGCATAATTAGTCCTTAGTTAAGTCTTTTGTTAAGTTTTAGTTAAATTTAGTTTTTATTAATAAGTAGGGTTTAGCTTTTAATTAGTTTAATTAGACTTTTATAAAAAGATAAAAATTAGGGCTTTTATTTTTATAAAATTTCTGCACTTTTTCTTTATTTAGAGTAAATTTTTATAAAATTTTTAGGACTTTATTTTTAATAGTTTTATTATTTTTATAGTTTTAAATTAGTTTAAATTTTAGAAAAGTCATACCCTTTTAATCTAAAAAACCAAAAAAATGTTTTTCTTTTTCCTAAAATTTTCTTTTGTCCTATCTTAGGTTTAAAATTTTAGTTTACATTTTTAGGGGTTAAAATTAGTTAAGTTGCCCGGGTTTTATATACGTATTTTATATTATATCATATATATTTTTGAGAGTGAATTTTATCAAGGGTAACTTGGTAATTTTCTTAATTACTCTTAAGGTTATATAAGTATAAATATTTTATAGTACATAAAACTGCAGATCAGTTTTTGGCGCCGTTGCCGGGGACTATTGTTTAAGATTCCTCCGTTTTGTGTTTGTTGATTTTGTTTGAAGATCCTTTCACTCTCGAAAGTTTCATTTTTGTTTTATAATTAAAAAAATCCAAAAAAATTATAAAATCTAAAAAGTAAAAAAATATTTTCCTTTTCTTTTTAGTATAAGTAAAAGATAAAATTTTTTTTTTCAAAAATATAAAAATTGTCCTTAAAAAATAATAAAATAAAATAAACAAAGTTGGTAATCGAACACCAACAAATAATATCTTCTATTGAGATATTATCATTTCAATTTCCGGTGAACTTGCAATTGTTCCCAAATCGTAATCAAAGATTTAACACTTGCCATTTTTGTGTCTGTCACTTCGGAAGTACGGCTCACCTTGAAAAGAAATTTTCAAGAGCTACCGTGAAGTATTTGATTATTTGGTTTAAGTCTCTTTCGTGTAACCGTTAAAATTCATTGTTAAAAAAAAATTTAATTAAAAAAATTATTAGTGTAAAGTTTTGCTTTTTGATTTTTAGTTTTCCTTTTTATGCGCACTCGTTCGCAATCTCGAAGACGTCGACAACAACAAAATCTTCCGGTAGAACCAATTGTTGAACAAAACATTGTTCCAATGGCCGACAATCGAACAATGGCCCAAATGTTACAAGCACCCATCGAGGGTATGAAGATGCTATAGTTATTCCACCAATCAATGCTAATAATTTCGAGCTTAAAAACCTTTTTAATCAACTTGTGCAAAGTATTAAGTTTGCGGGTAGGGACCAAGGACCTCACAATCACCTTTAGATTTAGTAACAAGGTTCACTTCAACGTTTAGACATTCCAGAAGTTCCGAACAATTCGTGTTTAAGCTTTACTTTTTCCCTTTTTCTCTGACGGGAAGCAGAGCATTGGTTAGACAAGGAACCTCCTGATAATTCTCACATGGGACGACTTGTTAAAAATTTTATAAACCAATTCTTCACCTACACATCGAAAACTACTTACTCCAGAAAACAATCACAATTTTTCAAGAACCAAACGAAACCTTTAACGAAGCATGGGAACGTTTTAAAGGACTTCTTCATCAATGTCCTCACCATGGCTTTTCGGAACTCCACCAACTCGATACTTTTTACAATTCTTTGAATTCAAACGATTAAGATGCTTAGATTCTGCAGCAGGTGGTAATTTCTTAGAACAATGAGCCTTCAAGAAGGTTTAGGATTATGAAAGCAAGTCAAAGGTTCGTACTCAGAAGTCGTGCTAATGATCAAGAAGTGACGTACGGATGCTCCTCTTTCTAATTCTTCACCTTCTAATAATTCTTTCGATATGCAACAAATGGCCGCTTCTCTCGAGGATAAGATGACTTTCATGATGAACAAGATGTTGAATGAAATGAAAGCTTTAATTGTTACTCCCGCACCCGTCAAAGCGGTTGAGGAAGTATGTGTTACTTGTGGATCGAATCACAATTTTACCCATTGTCCGTTAACTCGAGGTGGAAACGATTTTCCCGTTTTTCAAGACAATATCCAACAATTTCAACAAACCGCAGCCGTTGGAAATTTTCTCCAAAGAAACCAACCAAATGAAAGCTTTAGTTGTTACTACTCCTGCACCCGTCAAAGCAGTTGAGGAAGTTTGTGTCACTTATGGATCAAATCACCATTTTAACAATTTCAACCAAAACCGTGGAGGAAACTTTAATCAAAACCGTCAAAACAACCAAAATCAAGTTTATCAAGCTCCACCATACCAACCACCAACCAATCAAGTTTTACCTTACCAACCTCCAACAAATAGTGTTTTGAAAACGGATTTTGAAAGCTACGTCAAAGCAAATGATGCGATATTAAAGAATGTGCAAAATCAAAATCAAGGATTGCAAAATCAAATGGCAAATGTTACAAGTTTGTTAACAAGCCTTTGCACCAAGTTTGATGATTTAGGCAATACCAACCAAGCTTCAAGTTCAAGTTCTTTACCTAGCAATACCATTCCAAACCCAAGGAACGAAGCCAAGGCAATTACAACTCGTAGTGGTGTTTCATACGATGGACCTCCGATTCCACCGCCGGTGGTGGAAAAGGAAAGTGAGGTGACAAAGGATACGGAGCTACCGAGCACCGAAGACATCCAACCTCCTCCATTCGTCCAAGAACAAACCAAAGACAAAGAACCAATCGAAGAACCTTCTTTCGTTGCCAACAAAGCCAAACCTAATTTGCCTTACCCATCAAGACTCAACAAACAAAAGATTCGTGAAAAGGATGATATCCTAGCTTCAAAGTTTATGGAAATCTTTCGTAATCTTCACTTTGAGCTAAGTTTCGCAGATGCTCTTATTCATATGCCAAAGTTTGCTCCAATGTTTAAAAAGATGCTTAATAACAAAGACAAGTTGATCGAATTAACCAAAACGCCGTTGAATGAAAATTGTAGTGCGGTTGTCCTAAAAAAGCTTCCAGAAAAGCTAGGTGACCCCGGTCGATTTCTCATTCCATGTGATTTTTCAGAGTTCGATAGTTACTTAGCCCTTGCCGATTTAGGTGCTAGTATCAATCTCACAATTATTTCCTAACAATCCTCCCCTAACTTTGAAAGTATTTACCATGCATAACCTATCAAGTTTTCTTTAGTTAAAAAACCTTCTTATTGCAATCTTCTTCCATTCACATTCGTGTAACTTCCTCTTGATTTATTAGTCCAGATCATTTTCGATATTCAAACATACCTTTTTCTTGTTAGCCTTCACCTCCTCATAACTTTGAATTCTTGATAACACTTTCACTCTTTAATAGATAAGATAAAATGAATTGCGTTTGAGTCTTTATGATCTTTAAATCTTTGTCAACAACAATCCTTCATCTTGAAGCAAATCTCACCGCAACAGGCCACCACAGTAACATAAATGGATTTTATGACCACTTACCAAGTACCATCCATCTTAGGCTCGTCAGTCCATTGGTTACCTAGAAAAGGTAAGCTCATGCGAGGACAAACCTTTTCAAACTAACTCAGAACGTGAATATAGTCAATTCGATAGATAAGATCCATATATCTCTCTAGGTGAGTTAAAGACCTGAATAGTTTCTAGTAAAAACCATCACAACCAAGAACGGATTTGTCCAGTCTTTACTGTAAACCCTTTGCTCAGGACTAGTCAACATCTCAGTAATTAAGAAGATTGGTGAGTTGAGAACCATATAGTTTTGAGCAAACTATTAAAGCTATCAACGGATTTGAGTTCTCTTTACCAAAAGCCGTTTGCTCTGAAGTAGTCAATACTTCAGTGCAATACCATGGTGTATTGAGCACCATATAATTTTTAGTAAATTGTCAACCATCAACAGATTTGAGATATCTTTACCAAAACTGTTTTTGATTGGACTAGCCATTCTTATGTCTGCTAGATATGGTGAATTGATACCATTTGCTTTGTGGTGGTTTAACCCAACACTCAAGTCCCTTACAAAACATATTTACTTTCCTTACAATCATTTGTGCTTATAAACCTATTTGCACATTTTTTGTCCAAAACTATTTATTCACACAAAATCATTTTGTTTTTAACTCTTTTATTCAAAAAATCAATTAAGCTGACAGTACTTTCCAACAAAGTACTTCTAGTACTTATCTTTTTCATTTATCAAAAACATAAGTTAATTTTATTAAAAACATATTTGATAAATTAGATACATACCAGAATCATTCTTCTTCTCTCCCAATCCACCTTTGCTTCATCACAAATCTTATTACATTCAATTAGCATTCTCGTTTCTTTTGACTTCTAACTTATGCTCTAACATTCTTTTGCATAAGCACTCTTGTAAGTGGAAACCTTTGTTCATACCCAACAAGTGTATCATAATCCCATTCTCCAGTTCCAGTATATGCACCCCTGTGGACTCATACAATCTCCATCTTATGATTTCCCACATCTAATTTTCTCCACAGTTCATCATCATTTCTCAGTTGTTTCCCATCATTGTTGTTAATCTCCATGTAATATCAACCCTAACCATTTGGAGGAATGATGTTCATAGTACTCTATCACTAATCATGCAAGTGAAGCAAGTCCTTGTCTGTCCAATATATGCAAAACTTTAATTGAGAGTGTAGAATTGCGTCTTATAGCCCATAAGGCTCTTGAACATCATATATTCCCCTTCAGGTGATTGAACAATCGAAAATCTTAAGATCAAAGAACGTTGTTCCATAACTTCTACATCTTGTGCACTATCACCTTCAAAATCCATACCTTTTAGAAAACTCTTATTCTTAAGCTCATCATCTAATTTTGTATTTTTTCTCTTTTTGGATTTTCCTTGATGACTGTCATTTTTCTACATGGTACCATCTTCTCTTCATTGAAGGTTCTTCGCTTTTACATACAATTTACCTTTAATACTTGTTCATCTCTGTTGACCCAATGGGCAACAAATTTGCATTTGATCCTCATACACCTTTTCATAAATAACCATGATTTCTTCATAATTCTTGTTTTTTGAGTTTCTAAAAACTTTATACCACACCAACATTTCCTTATATACTTCATCATCTGAATTCTTAGCTGAGGAATGGTAGAGGTTTGCTTCTTTATTATGCTATCATGTTTGCTCTGCTCTAAATCTCCCTTTGTAGCATCTATAGTCTCCACCAAAAACTTTGCCTTTTGTTTTCATCTTAAAATTCTCTCATTCATTCTTTGCACCTCTGCAGCAATCAACTCATTATCCTCTAATTCATCTGTTAGTCCTTTCAATACCAGCAAGTCTTTTTCTTTTCCTCCTCTTCTTCCCATTCAGCTGCAACTTTTCTAGCAACTTCTTCATCATTTGCAATCTTAAGCAAGATCTTAAGTTTGGTTTTTTTTTTTTTGAAGAGTAAGCTTCTTCTTCTTTTCGGTTCTTCCTTCATTATAAACCCATCCTTAACTTTTGGAATCAAGAATTAACGTTGGTAATTCAGGTACTTTCTGTTTCCTTCTCATGATATATTTCCAGGAATGGTAAAATCCATGGCTCCTCTTCTTGGTCTTGTGATATTAACCAAGACCTCATCAATTAAGGTATCATCTTGAATAAACTCATCAGACCTCATCTTGACAGGTTTGCAGGACCAGCTTTAACTTCCACTTCTTTCATTGAAGGTTCAGTACTTAGATTTGCTCCAGTAGTACTTTCATTTACCTTAGCAGTACCTTCATTTACCTTAGTAGTACCTTCATTTACCTCAGTAGTACCTTCATCTACTTGAGTAGTACCTTCATTTACTTGAGCAGAAATAGTATCATCAACATCCATCATTTGAGAATCACCTGAATTAACATCAACTTCATTCAAACCAGTACTTCCATACAGAGACTTTTCTTCCTCCCTCTGTTTAAAAGAAGAATGATTTCTGTTTATGTGCCATTCTTAAGCTTTTTCTTCTTAGACAAAGTAGGTTTAAGCTTAACCAAAGCGTTGTATTCAGGCAATCAGCGGTTAACTATTTCTTACCAGGATCTTTAGCTGATTGTCTTTAAGCCTAAGAATTTAGCAGCTTGTTTAGCATTTTTGCTTCTTTAGTTGAGACCTCTCTATTAATCATAAAGATCAAGATTTCCCCATCCCCTCCTCTAGATGACTGAACCACATCTGAGGGAGTAAAATCTTTGGGAGAACTGGTCTTTCAGAAGGGTCAACTGACTGGACTTTTGCCTTTGTTACCAGCTGAGGGAACATCACTGTGATGTGTAGAATGGAGTAATGTTAAGTTTTCATATGCAAAGAAATGTTCAACCCTGACAGTGCAGTAGCAACTTCTAACATTAGAGGAGTATAAGAGGTGTGACTTCCCCTTTCCCGTAAAACACTTAGAATGCACTTGCTCATAAAAGTAAACACTTTTGGTGGTAAAACAACAGTTGGTAAGAAAGTTTGAGGTTTGGTACTACCCTCAAGCTGTTTATTCAAGAACAGTTGAATGAACCTGGGATACATCAAAAAGGGCTTGCTATCCTTGAGATTCCTTAACATTCCATCAAAAATCAGCTTAGAGAAGTTAAACTCTGATTTGTAGGCTAGTCCAACCAAGGCCAGATGCCAATATTTGTCCCCAAATTGATCCCATGAAGAACTCTTAGAGCTTAGACAATGAAGTAAGGTATGAACCAAGTATTTCCATTGAGGACTTAAGAGTGGTTTAGAAAAAGAGAGTAGTGTAAGACTTCCTTCATAACCAATATCCCTTAAAGTGTCCCAAATTACCTGATTATCAAAACAGATAGTGCCATCTTCATCGTTGAACATCAAATCAGTACGAACAAGACTTCAGACCCAATATCTTCTAATCCAGCTACCTGTAGCTCAATGTTGCGCGACTTCATTAATCATACTAGAACGCACCTTTCGCATTATTCCAAATTATTAATCCACTGTTGAATCACATCCCCGGAGATACCAAAAATCATAGTTCACGATAACATCCAGTTAGAAAGTCAATAACGTCAATGAAAATCAGCAATACTCTCTCTGTCTTCTACAAACACAAGCAATCATATTATTTTTGGTTGCAGAGTTTTCATGATAGCCATTATCTCTAAATTGACGGTGAAAACGAATTGGGATTGAAAAGATAAAAGTAGAAAACCGAAAGATTAAGTGAGAGACACTGGAATTCATTGTGTAGAATAATAATATAGTAAGAAGAAAATCACCCTCTAAGAAGCCGTGTAAGAATTACAGTTTAAACCCCTCAATTGTGACATCATTACCAATGGCTATAAACATACTTTTTAAAAGCCTAGTCAGTTACTTTTTTAAAAGAAAGGAGCAGTACTTTTACTCTGGCTAAAGCGATGTTTTTAAGGGGGATTTGGGGGGTTTCATTTTCATATTATGAAGCATTATTGATCAAAACAAAATCTTCCTAATTCACAGCAAAGCATCTCTATAATCCAACCCTCTGAACACACAAGTAGCAAAAATAACCACAATTTTCATCATATCCTTCAAAATCAAATCATCGTATGACTTTTAAACATCCCCATAAGAATAGCACCAAATCTTCTTTCCAAAGTCTATACTTATACATAAGTCCTCCCCTTAAAACTAGCTATGGGTTCATCATTCCATATTTAACTACCAAAGAGTATAACCTAGAGCCAGTCAAATCCTTGGTTAAGGGTAAACCAGCCAATATCAACTGTAAGTACCTTGACCACATTGATAGCCATTGATCATAACAATCTCTGATGAAAATATGCCTAATTATGAATGTTGCTTAGTCCTTTTGAATGGAAAACAGGATTTCACAATGCATATGGTACGTCTGTACTCATGTCTATAAAATTCAGTAATTCCAAGAAATTAAAACCATAAACAAAAAGTTGATTTTTGCATCCCAAATTACCTGTCCACAAACAAAATTGCAGCTCTACATATCTGCATCAGTAGATGATATACTATTAATTGTTTGTTTCTTTGCACTCCAAGGATGACCAATCCTCCTTCAAATATTGACATCCCCGCAGAAAGGATCTTCTATCATGATTGTCCCCAGCAAAATCACTACTGAAGAAGGCTTTCTAAATGAAAAAAGAATTTCCTTAGTATACCAAAACCCTAATTTAGGTTGATGTTTTGAGCATACCTCAAGAATCCTTTCAACTGCATGTATGTGGGAAACTATTTAAGTGACTTGAAAATCTTGCAAACAGGACAAACAGCAAACGCTAATGTCTGGTCTTGATGCAGTTCAAATACAAAGACATAACCAATCTAGCTCTGTAAAGAGTACATACAACATCTATCACCTTCTTCATCTTTCCCAAGAGCTTCATGAGCTTCAAGAAGGTGAAGAGCTGCGTGAGTTTGGTTCTGAAGTCCAAATTTTGTTATAAGAATATCCTTCACATACTTGTCCTTGACGTATGAAAATCCCAGCAGTACTTTGCTTCACTTGAAGTCCCAAAAAGAAAGTAAGTTCACCCAGGTGAACTCATTGTAAACATCCGATGGCTCGGCAGTTACTTTGCATAGCTCATCAAATTCCTTAACCATTGAATGTCTAAGTAAGATCCAAAGAAAATATCATCCACCATAGACTTGATCACCAAATATCCATTTCCTTCTCTTTTGATAAACAAGGTTTTATCAATAGCACCTCTCCTATAGCCAATGGTTTCAAAAGAAAAAGTAGAAAGCCATACCATGCTCTATGAGCTTGATGTATCCATATAAATGCCTTGATTTACCTTATAGACTTTGTTTGGATGATGAAGGATCATACAAAACCTGGAGGATGATTGACAAACCGTCTTTGTGAATTGCCATACAAAAATCACTTTTGACATCCATTTGATAAACGGAGAATCCCATAAAAGAATGCAAAGGCCAAAAATATCTGATGCTTCAATCTGGCAACTGGTGCAAAAACTTCATCATAATCAACACCCTCTTCCAGTATAATACCCTGTGCATCAAGTCTTGCTTTATCTTATGATAGTACCTTTTTCCAATCTCTTTTGTTCAGAAGACCCATTTAGTTCAAATAACTCATTTTCCATCATATAAATCACTTAACACCCATACATTCTGTAGCTTTGAACTGAATCAGTTCTTCTTTATCCATTGCTTTCAAACGCCAACTTTCATCTGCAATGTTTGTGTTATCTTCTTTGTGTTCTTCTTGAGATAAAAAGCCAGGCAAACAAGCATGGTCTGCTGATCTTTGTGATTTGTTCCTGTTTTTGCTTACAATAAAGCTCAACAATGCTTGATGTGGGTAGAGTAAACTTGCAGCTTGTTTTTGTTTCTAACACCCTGAAGCAGTAAGGACCAATGATCTGACTTTTGTGGATGATTTTTTATGAATTCCCAGAGTTAGTTGAAGAAGAACTAACACTATGGTTATCCCTATTGTTGAGATCCAAGATCTATCTCTTCCTCATATCTTTATTGTATCATCAAAGAATTTTCTATAAAACATACCATCCAGTAGGCAATCATCAATCATACTTTGATAGATACAATCAATTTCATTAGCCTTTTGGCTTTCTCTATTTCAGATGCAATTCCTTGATTTTCCATATGAGTATGAGCACTGATCTCTTGAAGCATTAGATTCTCAAACTCCTTTTGTAGATCTTGGTCTTCAATAGTCAATGGAACTTCGTAACAACCATACATTCAATCAAAATCCTTGTTCTGAGCATCATTTGGTAAGGCTTCTGAAACAGCTTGGTTCCAATGAGTGAACCATGAACCCCTTTATCATTAAAACAGCTGATCATCCTACATCTTCAAATTCAAGCTGAATGGGATTGGTTTTATAGTTGTATCACTTGAATTTTCTTTCCTACAGAATGAGTTCATTGAAGGAGATAGAATTCAGTCAAACATCCAATCATGACTTTTCTTTCTGATTCATCTGATCCTCAAGAAAAATCCACAATGTAAGACATCTATAGAACATTTTCGGTGACCCTATTGTATACTCTTGAAACCTTTGCCTGTTGGTGGAAGGTAACCCCAACTCATATCCTTCCCTGGTTTTCTTTAAATTACTCAAATGAACCATAGTATTCACTATAGTATCCAAAGGACATGCCAAATTGTGTTTCATGAAGCTGATTTATAGGAATAGATTTTTCCATTACAACTCATAGGTAGTCTTCATTGAGGTTTAGTTCACCGAATACCCTGTATTAGTAACCTAACAAGCGGTATAGTACTGCTTCAGCCTCGAATTGAATTGGTAAAGTAACTGCAGCAAGGTTCCTAGCTTCCTCAATGAGTGACCTATTCTTCTCTTCCGTAACCCCATTAATTGCTGAGGAGACCTTGCAATACAGTACTCTTTCTCCTGGATTCCTTTCTTGGCACAAATTCATATCATCACTTTATTTTTTGAACTCTAGTCCATGGTCACAGCCACTGATGGACTTTCACTTATCGTCTTGCGCTTGTTTCTAAGCCCAAATCAAATCAGAAGTATGTCATATGTTCATCTTTAAGACCAAGAAAAACACCTCACAAAATAACTGCAATCATCTTTACCACTAAGCGTACTTTTTCCTGTTCAAACTTCTACTGAAAACATGTCCAAATAAATCCTTATGATCAACTCTAAGAGCGTTCCCTAACTGTTCTCCTCCTCAAGCTTCTTACAAGAAGCCTTATGTTGTTACCCTTTTCTACAAGCCAACATGAATGATCATGTTTAATGTTTAGAGGTAAAACCTAACCAGATTGTTCTTAACGAATTTGTTGATATGTCTTGAAGTTAACATGCCCCCAATCTTCTGTGCCAGCAAGAATAGCTTCAACTTCATATGCTTTTTTTGCACAAAACATGTTACTCCTCCAGAAGGAAATATACTTTTAATATTCATACTGAAAACATCATTCTTTCTAGAGCCTCTAAGAAGCACACGGTTTTCATCAACAAACTTAAATTCCTGTATAGAATACACACTCAAATCAGAAAAGAGAACATTATGCTTTATGTCACAGATCTGAGAGACCATAGAATTTGAATTTGAGTTCCTTCACATAGCTGACATTCATTAAATCTATGCTGAATGTCATGATGGTTTTCCATTCCCTTTCCTTGCTTCTTCTCTCCTTTAATGATCATTGTCCCAAAAAGCTACATAACCCCTTTAGTACTCCCTTGACATCTGAGAGTTTGTCCTTTCCCTATCAACATTCCAGAGCAACCACTATCAATAATAGCATTATCTTTTAGTTTGCCTCTTCTGGATTTGCCCTGCACACATAATAAAAGGAGTTAAACTCTCTCAGAACCCAAGTCATACTGACTTGAATTCCCCTTAATGGGAGTTACATACTCAAATCTCTTGAGTGTGTAAGATCCATTATTCTTGTGGTTATGATCTAGATAAGCCCTCTTTGGTCTCCATGTTTGTGTTGGACTTGTCACAACATTCCCTTTTTCACCCTTAGTCAGTGGAAGTACTGCTTGTGTCCCAGCAGTACTTTCTTTCTTAACCCATTTAGATTTTATAATTGGCTTTGGGCTTTGTAGGTCTAGTCAACAGTTCTTGTATGAAAAACCCCTGTGGGGTGGTGAAGCCTTGAAGCTCTTGGTCTACATTATTCCAATTCTTGATAATAAGGTCAACCAGTACTTGTTGCGAAACATTGTTCTTGGGAAATATAGCCTAGCAGTAACTTTGTAAAAGTACTGCTTTTGGACACCATTTGGGTCGTAGCAGTAATTTGGTAAAATACACTAGCAGAACTTTGTGAAGGTACTGCTTGTGACATTCTTTGAATTACGAAAAAAAAAATAGTACAATTCCAAACCTTCCCTTGTAAGGTACTGTTGAAGGATAAAATACCAATCTTTATGATAAGGGTGCTTATAGATCCCTTGAAGAAATTTCTGTGATTTACCCATCTTGTTTTAATCCAAACGATCTTAAGTCCCCTTGAAACCCTGTGTTTCCAATGGTTAGGTTTTTGGGTCTGTTTGATGATTTCTTTCATGTAGATCCCGATCCTTGATTAAGTGATCAGGACTGTAGACAACAAAGCATACTTTAAAGCCATGTTTTTGACGCCACGTCACCCTTCTCCTGAAACTTTGACCAAAACTATCCTTAACTCCTAGGTGATTTGTTTTCAAAGATGTTGCCTTATTCCAAAACCAGCTTTCCTTCTTAATTTCTGAAAATCCTAGATGAACTCTCATCATCACTAACAACCCCAAACTTCCATAATGACCTTGTTTTCTACAGGTTAGACTAACAGTATACTGGTGTTTGTTTTCTTTGTTTTTGATTAATTCATCTCTGTTTTTTAGATTCGACAAGGTTTTTCAAAGAATATTGTTCCACTAGACTTTGAGTTTTTTTTGTTAATCACCTTATCCGATTGCTAGCTCATCTCGATCCCATAAAAGCCAACATCCGCCCTTGGTGGTATAATTATACATGCGGGTGGAGGTACTGCTTTGTATAGCTTTTCTCTTTTGAAATTTATTTATACAAAGAACCAGTTCAAAGTTATCAATCCCAAGATGTAATTGATATGGCGGGGTGGGGGTGAGGTGCTTTCCTCAACTCTACTACTATATCAACTCCAAATCCTATACAGGGTTTTTATCAGACAAAACTTTTTGATTTGTTCAAGGATTTCAGTTTGCAATAGAGTAGCATTGCTACCATTTTTCAAGTTTTCATTCATTCAACCCCTTTCTTTTATGACATTATCACGTTCTTTTTGTTTTCCCGCCTAATTTGCCAATCCCTCATTTTTAAATCATACTTTCATCTGATCATATTATCACCCCATGGCGCATTCATTCTTTTCATGTGTTCTAATTAATGACCTCTAATGATTCTAAGCTCAATTGAATCCCCCTGAATTTTCTAACCTAGCTCTTTGAAAATAATCACTTTCATTTGTATGAATCATTCAACAGTTTTTTATACGATTTACTGCAATTAGAACATTAGGGTACCTCAGATTAGAAGAATCAGGTTGAGCCATGATAGCGCATCAAAACCAAGAGCAACTGGTTGCAATTATTATCTTCTTTGCGCCAGTCAAAACATCCACAATGTCCATCTTGTCTAAGAACCACATGGTCCTGCACAATCTCTATGCTCCAATCACATCTTACAATTCCATTCAGTGCCTCCATATCAAAAGTCACATACAGGGTCATCATGCAATTCCATGGTCCATTCAATTTCACCTTGGCTGTCTTTTGCTACCAAAGCTTTTGAGTTTAAATCTTCAATGGGCACAATTCTCTTTTCCTTACTTCCATTTGCTCTGTTTGCCTGATATTTAGCAAACTTGCATTCCCTAGCAAAGTGACCCAACTTCTGACAGTTAAAGCATTCATCTTTGACTTGTCAAAGGTGATTCCATTTTTATGTTTGAGGTCTATGGGTCATTTCCTGACATTCTCAGACTTTCTATATTCTTGCAGTTTATCATAGCTACTTGCCAACTGAATGTCAATTTCTTCCATAGCATCATCATCAATTTGCAGGCATAGAAGCTTGTTGAGCAAAGAAAGAACATATGATTTCATCTGAGTTGAAAGAAGAGTTGAGAGTTTCTTTCAACTTGCTTGATGAAGCCTGAGCATACCCTTTGGTGATGATTTTCAGATTTCTCATCAGCTGTACTTTGTTCTAGAAGTTATGCCTTTGATTTCAGCAGACATAAAAGCAATACTTTGTGAATTTGAACTTGAAGCACCCTTCAACTCATGCTCATACACCTTCAGGTTGTTATAAAGATCATCAAAGTCCAATTCATCTAATCCAGGTTGTCCTCTAATCATTGTAGCAACCACATGCCACACAGATGGTAGACTTCTGAGAAATTTTAAATTAGCATCTTCACAGGATACCTTAGCATCATACAACTCTAGCATACTAATAATGTTCTGGAATCTGTCGTATGCTGAGTCTAGCTCTTCTCTGGCTCCAACAACAAAGGTCTCAAACTGTTGTTTCAAGAGATTCTTCTGCATCTTCTTAGATTCCTTATTACCTCCAAATCTTGCTTTTATAGCAGCCCACAAACTCTTGGCATCTTGAGCATCATGGAAGCTCAAGAGATGTCTATCTGGTATTGCAGAGAGCAATATGTTGAGAGCTTTCTCATTGTTTCTCCTTGCATTGACAACAATTGAAGTTTTCGGTGCAGAAGGTTGACCTGAGGAAGAAGCTGGTTCTGTTGTAGCCTGGTCACCATTGGTGATTATATCCCATAGAATATGATCAGTAATTGCAATATACTGTCTCATCTTCATGCACCATAGGTCATACTCACCCTTCTTGATGATTGGAATTCGTAGTGCAGTGACAGATGAGGCAGGAGGGTGGTTTTCAGCTTCAGACATCTTTAGTGTTTTGCAAAGATATCGGATGTTCAAAGTTCTTCTTAATCAGAGTTTCCTCACAAGCTCTGATACCACTTGTAGGATCGATGTACTCTAATATGTTGACCCTTTAACTTGTAAAGGATATTACTACCTTGAATAAATCCAAGATAATAACTATGAAACGCTGACACTGAATACTATCAACTATGCGGAATCTAATTGATAATATTAAGAAGAACACACAGCAATAATCAAAAGATTACTTTTATTATCACACCTTGAACCTGCCTAACTTTGCAGATTCCTAAACACTAATAATACTAATCGCTAATACTTCTTCTAAGACTCGTACTCGTTCTCGTACCTAACTATGCCTTCCAAGGGGTCCTTTTATAGACATCAAGGATTAACCCTATTGGGCTTACAACCTGCCATGCTTATCTTCTCCTAGTACAATCCTTCTAAAACTCTAAAACTGTTATAAGCAGTACTTTGATATTGCTAACAGTACCTTTCTATAACTAACAGTACTTTAACATAATAAGCAGTACTTTAATATCACTAACAGTACTTCGTTATCTGTCAGCAGTACTTTACAATATTTCCTAACAGTTTACGCCTCTTATCAGCATAGCTTTTCTGGCGACTCCTAGCCGTCTTCAATCTTTCCTTAATTTGAACAATCTTTTCAGTCGTTTCTTGCGAAATTTCTAGTCCAATAAGCTGACTTTCTCCAACTTCAGTCCATATCACGAGGGATCTACATTTCTGCCCGTACAGAGCCTCGAATGGTGTGCACTTAATGCTTGTGTGGTAACTGTTATTATAGGAAAACTCAATCAATGGAAGATGAGTATCCCAACTACCACCAAAATCCATAACGCAAGCTGGAAGCATATCCTCCAGCGTCTGAATAGTACGCTTACTCTGACCATCGGTCTGAGGGTGGTAAGTCATACTCATGTATAGTCTCATACCCAACGCTTCCTGAAAATCTTGCCATAAGTGTGACGTGAATCGACCATCACGGTCTGAAATGATTGACACCGGTACACCATGTCTCGCTACAATCTCGTTGACATAAATCTTTGCTAGCTTCTCGATTTTGTAGTCCTCACGAATAGGTAGGAAATGAGCCGACTTGGTCAGTCTATCCACAATGACCCAAATCGTATATATATATATATATATATATATTTATTATATATAATTATAACTAAAAAATTTAAAGTGTTAAGACATGAATGTATGTTTTTCCGTATGTGTTGTAAGGAATAAGAAGTAATTTTGGTCCGATCGTACGTGTAGAGTTCTAAGATTTATCCCTTAACAATTAATGATGTAGTTTGTGCTTTGTCTCTTGTAGACTTTAAACATGCTAGACTAGAATTCATTTGTTATGAAGTCTTGTGCTAATCTTCAGAGTAGATTTTAATATGCCGTCAGTTGGATTTTATATGGCTAAGTATTTTGCGAATTTCTTTTGTTGAAAAGCAATAGAGATGATTAGTGTTATTTACGAATGAGATGCTAAACAAAGTTTATTTGGAAAACTTAAAGGCTTATAAGAATAACTTGATAGTTTTTCTTCCATGGAGCTCTTAAATGATTAATTTTCGTCGTTCGCTTTAATTTTGGCAAATTTAGAATGTACTCTTAAATGTCTATTCAACATATTCAGAGAAAAAGCTTTACAATGATGAGTCAAAATCTTTTGTAATTAAGAATTTAGTTTGAGTTTTTTTACTTTGGTTTTCTAAAACGAAAATTTTTCTATTATGTCAAAAAATAATATGGTATAATCTATTAATTAGTTTTTATTTGTCAAAGTAAATATTTATTATATACTTAATATATTATTTTATATATATATATTATTATATATTACTATATATAATATTCATATTATATATGTAGTTGGTTGATTAAAATGGATGCATCGTTATAAATTACAGTATAATAAAATAATCAATATACAAAAACTCCATCGCAATAAGTACTGGGTATTTGTCAGGTTCGCTCACGGATGTGGACATCGAAAGAAAAGGGTGGAGGAATGTATATTTAGGGTTGGTTTTATAATAAAGGTACGCGTAGCTCTTAGTCGGTAGGCGTGGCCGAAGTGTGTCGAAAAAGAAAAGTAGATACGAATTCCTAGCATAATAATTTAAATAGAAATAATAAAGTTGCCACGTTTTGAAATATTAGTAAAAAGTTTCATTTTCTAAAACCAATGTATTCTTTTGAGCTAAGGTTTGCAAAAGTCTACAAGGTTTTTCATCGGAAGTTCATGCGTTTTGGGTAGTATTTCCGGATGGTGGTGTATAAGCCTTAGCACTTTACCCGATGACGGTGGGATCGCTAGAGATGAAAGTCTTTTATGGGACAAAGTGAACTAACGTTGTCGTAGTAAGCGTGGTTTTTGTTTGCTTTGAGATGTGATCTTGCATAAAGTGATTAACATGATCTTGCCCAAATAGGCCATGTGTAAAGGCTTGGTCGGATTTCATCTATCTAAATATGTGGATTAGCATAGTGATCTTATTTTTTAGCTTAGCATGGATAAGTGAAAAAGTGGGGATATTGAAGTTATCCTCTTAGTACACTTAATTGTGTTTTTGTTCTATGTTCCTTATAGTTACCAATGAGGTAATTGAAAAAAATACATTATGTCAACCAAATAAGTTGTAGTTTGAGTAGTTTAATGATCAAGAAAAATTTTAAAAAAGAGGGAAAAATCTTTTGTAAAATGGGATTGTCGGGGGTGTGTTTTTATAACTTGTGTTCTCTTTATCTCTCTCAACAAATATACTATTGCTACTTTTCAAAAGGTTTAGTTTGGGAATGTTTCGAGGTATTTGGTTATAAGGATGTGATATTGCTGTGGGATACACAAACATTTAGTTTGGGGAATTTGATTAGTGTGTAATAACATATCCGTTTGTTACCTTAAATTACCCAATTAAACCCAAAACAGACCAAAAATGGCAAAATTATGCTTGTATTTGTGTTTTGTGTGTGTAGGTAAGGATAAGTCAAAAATCATAAGAAAACGTCAAAACGTGAAAGCTTCGGGGCAACGGAAATCAGAAGAGTAAAAAAGATGACCAAAGATTCAAAGCCTGAAGCTGAAAAGTCAAAGCCTCAGTCAAATCCAGCCAAATGTGGTCAATAAAAAGTCAAAAAGCCCAAAACCTAGCCCATTGTCCTTTTATTACCAACCACAGGGTCTAAACTTGCATTTCTCGAAAGTTATTTATGGACTTAGGAAAATTTAAGAAAAGAAAGGACAAGGACCATTTGTGTAATTTCCCAAACTTGCCAACAGTTTTAAATGATCTAAAAATGGGCGCGGTAAAACCCATTTAGTTCAACCACGTCCAAACTTTCACCCCCGAAGGTATTCAAAAGGGTTTTTCCAAATCTAAAGGGTGCTTAGTCATATTCATGCTCACTAACACAATGAAAGGGACAAATCACAGTCTTTATCAGGGATTTACTTAGCCATATCCAATCAAAGGCCACGTCAATTATGGAAGAAAGCACAAGGGGTGTGGTTTTTTTGTTGCTAAAAACTCACAAAAGAAGCACAAACGTCACAAAAGAGAATGACATCTTGGAATCATCAGGTTTCCACAATTTGATCAAACGGCCACACCATTGATGTCAAATGATTAAGAAATGTTTGGTTGAGATTGAAAGTTTAGAGAGCAAGGCAAGAGGCTACGAAAGGATCCAAGGAGCCTATAAATAGGCACTCACTTCTCACACACGTCGGGGAGAGGAATCTATCTAGGTTTTAGTAATTTTTAGTCTAGCTTAATTCGTTTCTTTCTTTAAAGTAATTTCTATTTTTTAGTAATGTAACCAGTAACTATTATTAATGTAATTTTAGTTTAATTCACTCATAGATCTCTTTTCTTGTTATTAAAAAAGCTCTCTTATAAGCCAATTGTCTCAATAAGGTAATAAGCTCATTTTAAGTCTTTCAGTCTATAATGACTGAATAGAGCGTATTTTCAATTCAGTAATTAATCATTACTAAAACCCTTAAAACAGGTGTTTAATTACATTTAATAATAGACTCTATTGGATATAAGCTTTTGGAAGGGGATCATTAAACTGGGAGATATCCCAAGACTTTAACCTAGCTTATCTAATAAGTAGGGAGCTTGATGTGCCTTTTTGGGAACCTCTTGTTTAGAGTATGAGGTCAAAGTAAGTTTTCTTTTAATATCTTTTGTTTTTTGATTCTAGCTTATTTAGTAGTTAAGTGCTTATAGTATATGCTTATTTGCTTATTGTCTTTACTTATTAGTACTTAGTTGTTGTTTTATCTATTCTTAGTAATATAGTAGCTTTATCTGTTTTGAATTAAAATAGTTTAGATCATAGTTTTTCATTAATTTGCCTTAAAACCTCCTAAAAACCAAAAAGATTAAGCATCCAATAGTAGATCTTGGATTTTTTGCTTATATTAATTGCTGTTAATTCATGTTTATTAAGCTTGTTTTAAGCTAAAAATCATCTGGTAGTTAATACTTGTTCATTAAATTTCACTTTAAAAGTTTTTCTCAAATCTGTCTAGTATTTTAAGGAGTGTTTGGTTTAAGTGAGTTTGACCTCAAAAAGTCAAAACTAATTGTGCAATTTGTTTGAGACAGCTGAGTTTTCATTTAAAATCAGTAGTTTAGGAGTTTTAAAAAAAAGATAGTTTGCTAATTTTCAAAAGATATGGCTTATTATCTTTGTTTTTACACCAGGGCACTTTGTCTTAGATTTTTGGCTGTGGAAATTTGATCTAAACCCTCAAAGGCTTAGATCTTACTTGCACTTTGTTTATACACTCTAGTAGAGTGTGTTTAAGTGCAGGATTTCCTTTAGGAAACCTGCACTTGTGAGTTGCACTAGTGCAACTTACACCAGTACTAACTAGAAGTGTACCAGTACTAACTTAAAGTTAGTAATGTCACTTTCAGCCTAGTTTTTAATTTAGTATAAGTAGTTTTTTGATTCTTAGATTCAAGTAGGGTTAAGATTAGCTATAGTTTAATATAGATTAAGTCTTAAATCTCATTTCCTAGCTTAATTTCCTAGCTTATTTTTTCTGTCAAAAGCCTTTAAAAAGTTAAAAAGCCAAAAACAATACTTAGGAATTTTAGGATTTTAATTTGTTAATTTAGCTTATGATTCAAGATTTTTCAGTTTATATAGATAGATTATAAGTAGTTTGATAAGTCCTAAAAGATTTAGAGTCTAGTTTAGCTTTTTAAAGTTTTTAGCTTATTTGGTTTTTGTGCTAAATGCCTTATTTTCTGAGTTTGCTTATTTCCTCCTCATTTTCAATAAGTCTAAAAGTACCTTAAGCTCTATTATCTTTTCATTTTTAGGTTAAGCACATCATAAGCTCATTAGAACTTCTTTCCTTTTTCAGTTTGAGCTAGTGTTGAGTTTTTTATAGCTTATTTTCTAAAACCAAGGGTTAAACCCCACTTTCTGAGGTCAGCTAAAAAATAAGCTCTTATTGAGCTTAATTGTGGCTTTTAGGTATAAGTCCTTTCATTAAAGTTGTTCTCCTCAAGCTGTTCTACAACTTCTCTCTTTTAAGTTTTTCCTAAAAAGCACTTTTAGTTCTCACCTTATTTTAAGGCTTATTTGGACTTAGTTTGTTGTCGGGGTAGGAACTCAGGGACCATTCTTGTAATTTTTCTGTTTTAGTTGTTACTTAGTTAATCCTTGCCCGTTAAATATTTTAGCCCCGTTAGTCCTTAAGTCTTTAACACAGTTATTCCCTAAAGTTAGTTTTTAATTAGTTCAAATTTTAGAAAAATCATATCTTTTAATCTAAAAAGCCAAAAAAAATGTTTTTCTTTTTCCTAAAATTTTCTTTTGTCCTATCTTAGGTTTATAATTTTAGTTTACATTTTTAGGGATTAAAATTAGTTTACTTGCTTAATTGTCACATTTTATTTGTTTCCCGTATTAGTTTTTAATTGTCCATTTTAATTGTTGCTTTAAATAATCTAATCATCCATTTGCTTATTCAAATCAGAATCCGGACTTAAACGAGGTTTCAATTTCACTAGTCGTTGGGGAAACGACCCGGGTGATCATACTTACCCGGTTTAATATACGTATTATATATTATATCATATATATTTTTGAGAGTGAATTTTCCTTAGGGAATTTTCTTAATTGCTCTTTGAAGTATAATATTTTATAAATATTTTACGTGTATAAAACTTTCAACCACTCCTCCTGAATCAGACCCAACTGGCGCTCCATCCTTTTACGGGCCTCTCTCTAGTCCCTCACTATGCCATGAAGCCATGTCTCAATCAGCTCCAATGATCTAACTCTAGCGCGCAAAGTGATCCCCTCTGTCTCAGCCCTATTTGCTCTCTCTCTCTCAGAGTCAGCAGCTCCTCCTTGATCTCCTCCCACCTCTGTGTGGGCATCTTTAGCAATCGCTCCTGAATACCGCCTATCACCTCCCCGTGTCGGGCCAGTGTCCTCACAACGGTCGCTACAGGAAAAGCAACTGCAGCGACGGGCTCTGGGTGAATGATATTGATATGTGCTTAAACACATATCTTTTATTTCTTAATTTAAAGCTAAAAAGACCAATAATGACATAAAATGCAGTGTATTTGTTTGTATTGTGAATTGTGTCTTGCAGGTAACGGATATATCATAATTGGACAAAAATAAACGGACAAAGCCAAGCACGGGAATGGAAAGAGCGTAAGAAAATGAAGCCGAAGGCTTATATATCTTTAAATGGACCAACCCGTACCCATTTAATGGGCCGGGTCAACCCATTAAGATTTATACTATAAACCTTAAGCCTACATAACAAGCCTTTATAAAATCCAAGTCCATTAATCCTAAAACCCATTCCTGGCCCAAGTCAAGCCCAAATACCAAACCCGGGTCAAAGTCCAAACAATAAACACCTTGTTACTGTAGACCTTCCCTCCCATTTTCACCCTCAACCATTAACGCAGGGTTAATCCACTCTCCCCACACTTTATGAGCTTCTAGAAGGAACCCCTTGACACATCTGACACTCTCATGCCACGTTGGCAATCCTAAAGCATTCTATTGGTTGAGAAACGTGGAAAGTAATCCAAGGGCTAAAATTAAAGGATTAAGAGTTGTTATGATCTAAGGGCTATGGATGGATGATGAGGACACTCCTCAAGGGCCTAGAAGCTTCACCTCATCACTATAAAAAGGGATGCAATCACACAGTAGAAGACATCTAGAGTAGCAGTAGTGTAACTTAGTAGTAGCTTATTAATTTAGCTTATTTTTAGTTAATTGTCATTTTAATAATGCAATTTACCATTAAAAACCTTGTAATCCTTTCCTTATTAATAAAAGTTAAAATTTTCTTAAGTTGTATTGAATTAATATTTTACCTTTTATGCAAATATGTTTATTAAGTGTTTGAAATTAAGCTAATAAGCTTCATTAAGCTCTTCATTACACTTAAGCAAGCTCTCATTCAGTTAAGCCTAATAAGCTTAACGAAATAAGGTTTTCATTTCAAAATTACCTTAAAAGTCATAATAAGCTAATTGTGGATGATAAGCCAGAAAGGGATGGGCTGATTGGACTTTACCAGCTTATTTCTAATAAGCTGGAGCTTGTAGATAAGCTTCTTTGAGCATTTTTTATCCTTGTTTGAGCTAGGATCAAGGTACACTTCCTCTTTTACTTCATTTCTAGCTTAATTACTGTTGTGCATATCATTCTGCTTATTATTGCTTATATATGCTTATTCTGCCTTTTGTTAGCTTATTATGTTAGTTCATAGCTTAGTTTTAAGTTTTATTAAATTTTAGATAAAATCTGTCCAAAATAGTTAAATCTGCTTATTCTAGTAGCTTATTAGATAAGTGCTTATTTTCCTAAGTTTTTAGCTTAAATATCTTAAGTATGCTTAGAACTTTATCTTTTTTCAATATTCTAAGCCTATCTAGGTCTGTTTAAGCTTAAAAATGGATTTTAAAAGTTTAAAGGGGTGTTTAGCACAAGCAGTCTTAACAGTAGTTAAGACTGCTAGGGTCAATTTTGGTCATTAAGTTGGTTTTAATAAGCTCAAATTTAGTCTTAAATATAGTTTTCATATAGGATAGTTTAAACAAGCTTAGAGTAAGGAATGTTAAGTTTAGAAGTCTGTTTTGTCAAAATTCAAAGTCCTGCAAAGGTTTAAGGTTCACTCTATTAGTGATTTGATTAATTTCTTGAAATGCAACTTAGGTTTTGTGGTTTATTTTGATCATTATTGAGTTCTTTTATAGCATCATATGCATTTGTTAAGATATAATTTATTTTGTTTGTTCTCTTAGTTTTCTTTAGATCAATAGTCAAGTTAAATAGGTTAGTCATATTTAAGCTTAAGAGTCTATGTTTGCAGATCATTAGGGATCATTTCTTAGCTTAATTTAGGTTAAGTTCAGTTTTATTTAGCTTATTAAAGTGTAGTTTAATATGTTTCAAGTTTTTAATAAGTCAAAACAAATTTTGAGTCTTAAAACTTAAGTGTCATTTAGCATAAAAAGTCAAAAATAGGTTATGTATGCTAACTGTTTTAGTTTGAGTTTTTAGCTTTCTTAGTTATTATATTAGCTTAATTCCAGTTTGAACTTGCTTATTGAGTCCTGTTCGTCGCTAAATTGCTTTTAACTTTGAGTCTTTAAACTTTGCTTATTGAGTCTCTGTTTTAATTGGAAAATCTGATTCTTCATTTTTAAAAAAGCCAAAAGCAGTGTAGTTTGTCATTTTTAATAATATTTTTCTAGCTTATATGTTTAGCTATTATCTAATTTTCAGGCACTATTCTATGTTATGTGAGTCTTAGTCTCATCTGTTTTCACTTTGTTAGCTTATCTCTTTCCTTAAATAGTTCTTAAGTTAGATTAAAAATAGTAGTTAAGTCTCTTGAATTTGGTCTTTTTGTCCACCTCGTCTCTAGTTTTTTTTACGGTTGTTTCGCTTATTGCATTTGCTAATGGTATACCTAGTTTTTTATAGCTTATTTAGTTTAGGTTAGATTTTGTTTTAAGCTTATTCATTTACTTTTGCATATTAAGTCTAAAAAGCTCGGCAAGTTTTAGCTAAATAGTCATTTTAGTAAGTTTTAGCATTCTATCATTTTTAAATAGATTCTTCTAGCTTATTAATAAGTTTTGGCTATAATCCCTTTATTAAAGTTTTTAATTTCAGCTATAAACTTTATCTTATTCAAAGAAATTAACCAATAAAACAGTTTTCTCAAAAAGGTAGGTCACAGGACTCAAACCTGTGACCTCCCTCTCACAACACACACACTTTACCAACGCGCCCTTGGGTCTTTTTCATAATATGCTTGTCCCATTTAATTGTTATATGTTCTTTAGTTTCTAGCTTATTTGCTTATTATAATTTTCACAGCTTATTGAAATAAGCCGTGAGTTCCATTTTAGTTTCTAAAAAACCTTATTATTAGTTTTAGTATTTTTTCATAAATTTTTTTAGAAATTTTCAATTTTCATTTAATATTCTTAATTGAATTTTTAGTTTAAAATGCTTTAAAAATAGTTTTAAAAATAGTAAAAATAAAAATATATATATTTCTGTTTTTTAAATTTTAGTTTTATCATTTTAGTCTAGGAAATTTGAAATTTGAATTTAGAGTTTTAATTTGGTTATTTGGTTTAATTTGTTTATTTTAAATTGTTTTTCCGTTTTAATTGTCGTTAGAATTTATTGCGCGTGCCTTTATATGCTTTTATTTTGCGTTAGTAGATTTAGAAACCAAAACCAAAACTTAAATGACAATCAAGCTCGATTTACAACATGAACGTAGATTTCCATTCACCTTCATCGAGGAGAACGTATACCATGTTGATTACTTATTATTCTTTCCTAAGAATAATTTGTATGATACTTTACTTATGTATATGTATTATATATATATATATTTTTATATTAATTAATACATATATATATATATATATATATATATATATATATATATATTAAGAGGGATTTTTGACGCCAATCAATGTTTATGTGTTTGTACATAAAAACACAAGGTTTGTTATGTTGGGCACAAAAAAATAACGGGTTTTGGTTTGTACCCAAGGTATGTACCGGATAAAGTGTAAGCGACGATTAGTAGGTTGTTGGTCCTACCTCAAATTAGGTCCTCGGTATTTAGCTTTGTATCGGATAAAGTGTTAGCAACGTTGTGTAAGGTTTTCTCCACAGTTAATGGAGCTTGTTGATCTATTGAAGTAACTCTTTGAAAAACCAGATCATACTTTGTCTTTTAGTCTTTGTCTTCTCTTCACAGCTACACAGCAACATCCAACTAAGTTGGTTTTGTAGTTTTTGGCAAACTACCAGCCATCAACAAATTTTTTTTGGGTAACGGGTTACCTCGGTAAAGTATATTAAAACCGAAAAAAGTTAAGTACAAATGGAACGTGGTTGAAGTACCACATTAACCTCAAGCTAAACAGCTTGATAAACACCTAAAACTAAAGCTTATGACATGCCATAAACTCTTACAACTCTAGAAACAACTAATTGCAACTAGAACACATAACACAACTAAACAAGCTAACCAACAGCAACCGTGAAAGATGAACTTCCACCAGATTTTGTGTTTTGAATTAAGTTAGCCAATTCATCATACACATTTTCCACATATTCTTCTTCTTCTTCTTCTTCTTTATTTAAGGCAGAAAAAGAATTAGACATGAAGAGATTATCTTTCTTAGATGAATTACCAGTCGTCTTCAACATAGGTGTCGATTAAGATGTATAACCCACATAAGTAGTTCCCTTCTTTGGTGCACTTGTAGTCGCTTTAGTCTCATATCTAAAATTATGTTTAACCGAAGGACCAGTAAACTGACCGCCATTAGTAGACTTGGACTTACCTTTCCTCTTCATCTTTTTACCCACCGTTTGGAAACCATCATTAGTCTACTCAGCATTAGGGGTACCAACATTAGAAGTAGTAACAATAGGACTCACCACTTTTTAGGGCAATACTCATGAACATGACCAAAAATCTTACATGTATCACATCTGGGCGGCCTCCATTCATACTCAACACAGACGGTTTCTTTGGTAAAAGCATCCTCAGAAAGAGATGGAATGCCAATAGTAACAACATCCACGAGATCAGCCTCTGAATTTACTTTAATTAAGCACCGAGCAAAACTACTCCTACCCTACGAATCATTACACATGGAGCTTGTGTATGAGTCAAGAATAACATGTTTACCAATGAACGTAGCAATTAGACTAATACCATCCTCTTCAAAAACATGGATAGGAACATCATGCAATTTAACCCATATCAAAATATGAGTCAATTCTTCTTTGAGCAATTTAGTATCCATCGACCATTTCTTGAGAATGATCAGAGATTTACGAATTAACCAAGGACCACCCTCCAGAACAGCCTCTAAACC
>BQNB010079243.1:2574-30301 GCA_026074375.1 Tanacetum coccineum
ACATTTGAAAAAAATTATCCTCTTCAAACCCAAGCTCATAGAAAGCTTAAAAAAAGTCACAAGCATTGTGTTTAAAAAAAACACTTAGGTGGCGTTTGGTTCGTGATCTTAAAATTCCAAAATTTTAAATTTTAAGAAATTTAAATTTTGGAGAATTTAAAATTCTGAAATCTAAAATACCTTCGTATGTTCGGTTGACAGAAATTCATAATATTTTAAAATCTGTCATTATGTTTATTATTGCAACTTTTTTAGGGAGTGACGAAATACGACGCGACCCGATTAAGCCTATTCGGGTCGGGTTACTTAGGTTAAAAAAATTTATTCGGGTTATTCGAGCACATCCGAGTAATCCGAATACTAAATAGAGTCGGATATCGGGTTGGAAAATTTTGATAACTCGGGTTCGGGGTGACCCGATTGACCCGAATAAATATTTTTTTTAATATAAATTTTATAAACATGAACTCGAACAACCCACACCCAATTAACATCCGTAGTGACGGATTTTCTTTGATTTAAAAAATAACAACCAAAACAACAAGAAAAAAAATTATAATTTTTTTTTTGAGGCATTCCAATTATCTCCATTTTAACAATTTTAAATTCGTTTGTTTAAGAAACACAATATTTTAAATAAAATTAAAATGCAAATCAAATGCCCAATGTACCCAAACCACACCTCCACTATAATATTCGCATAGAAACAAACACACCTTCACTTACTAGACAAAAAAAAAAAAACCCAAAACTGGTCTCCTTCACTCGGTAAGCAACATTTTGACCTAATCTTGGAACATATCTTTTCATAAATTTGATTGTTGTTATTGTTATGATTTTGAATGTTGATGCTGAATGAATGTAAGTGTTGTTTTCAGCTTTTTACTGCTTATTTCAGCTATTTTAGGTCTTTTTTTCCTGCTAATTCGAGCTATTTTAGGGCTTTTTATAGGTTATTTTTATGTTATTTCAGGGCTGATTTCAGTTTTTCACTGCTTATTTGAGCTTTTTAAGTGCTTATTTGAGCTTTTTAAGTTATTGGATTATTGTTTATAGTCATTTCAGTGTTGTTGCTAGCTTATTTGAGAAGTGCTTATTTGAGCTATTCTAGGTGTAGTTAATGTGTTTTTTAAAGCTTTTCTTTTTGTTCTTATTGGAGCCATTTGGGCGTTAAAATGGGTGTCTTTTTTGTGCGCTTATTGTGTTGATCACTATCTTTTATATGTAAAATAAAAGCAATGTTGCTGACACCTGTGATAACTTTTGATTTACAGCTTGTTAAGGAGCTGTTTGACCTAATCGAGGAACAAAGTACTGAAGGAGGTGAAGCTTTATGCCCAAAATTTAATCCCTACTTGTCGAAAATCTTGAAAATTCAAAACCCTTTAGCCAAAATTAAAAAATGTCAGATCACATACCTTTCGAGATCCAATCAGAAATCATAAAAAGGCTTCCTGTCAAATCACTAATTCAATTCCGATCCGTTTCGAAACAATGGAAGTCTTTCATCGACGGACCGAAATTCATAAAAAACTACCACATCAATCCTACAAACCCCCAACATCATCTGCTTGTACAGCACGAATTAGATACCGTCCAAACATATACTTCCATTATTGATAACAATACTTTCCCCCAACAAAAGAAACCGTTAACCGCCCCGGAGTCTCTTAGATTATTAAGACACACTTTGACACTCGGTTCCGCTGACGGGTTGTCATGTTTTTGCGGTTTTTACGGAGACGTAGATTCAAAAACTAGGATGGCTATTATATGGAATCCTACGGTTAGGAAATCTGTTGGTATTGGTATCCCTATCCCTAAGTCGGGGTATTTTGTTGTTGGTTTTGGTGTGTGTCCTCATACTAATGACCCTAAGCTTGTTAAGGTTAGTGTTGATAAAATAACTAGTATGTGGGTGGTTGAGGTTTTTACTTTAAGTACACGTGTTTGGAAAACTGTATATATGGGTGCACCTTTTAATGCGTGTCATTTGATGTGGTTTCAGGTTTTTGTAAACGGTGTTATATATTTTCGTGCTACTGATTTTAATTTTGTTAATCCAGTAAGGTCTAATTTTATTATTTCGTTTGATTTAAAGAGTGAGAAGTTTGGTGAAGTGTGTGTTCCAGAGAGATTAGTACATACATATTCTCTAGATCTACATGTGGCGAAGGTTAATGAGTCGCTTGGTTTACTTGAGTATTATCTTGTGGGTGACATGAGGGTTTGTGGTGTGTGGATGAGGAACAATGGTGCTAATAAAACGTTTAGTATGATATATACCGTTAAGCTTGAGGGTAAGTCGTTGTTCCGTTCGGTATTAGGGTTTAGGAACAACGGTGAAGTTGTAATTAAAGTGGATGATGATAATTATGAAGAGTCTAGAATTGAAGTTTATGAACCCTTGTCAGGGCATATTAATGGTGTTGGGATCAATGGAAAGCGAGGTATGTTCTTCGCTTGGTCGTGCATGGAAACGCTACTTTTGCTTGATGAGTCAGATTCCATCATTCATTAACAATGATGATGTTGCTATATTGCAAGGTTTCGAGATGAAGCTGTAGGTACTACATCAATCTTTATTATTCAGTTTAGTTTAGGTTACTAGAAAGATAAGTGTGAACATATTTGGACGGTGAATTAAATAGTATCTTACTGTTGTCATGCAATCTATTAAAGGAAATGAGTAATTTTGGACCAATTGTTCTTGTATATGATGGCATCTTATCTTTTCGTTATTCATGTAGTGCTGATGTGTAGCTTTTGGGATGATACAGAAATAGCTGTTCTTTGCAAGCATGGGTGTTTCTTGAATGTTAAGAATAGTCATTTTGAAAACCGGGTCAAAATGGTCATTTTAAAAATCAAGTCAAACGGGTCTTTTCTGGTCGGGTCAAGGCTACCTTTTTTCCCAATTTGATCCCCATCCTTTCTTCATTTTGCCATTCCATTATGATGTCTCAGTTTCAACCATTTTATTTAGTTCATGTTAATCGAAAGATAAGTGTGAACATATCTTTGACTTAGCACTTGTTGAAGCAAGGTCTTTTATCGTCTTAGATGTTTGAGGGGATTTAGAAATGATACTGGAAACTGTTATTGTGTTTTCTTTAAAATTACTGTTCTTGTAGATGGCAAACATGGGCGTTCATTGAATTATATAAACAGTCATTTAAAAAACCAGGTAAGAATGGTCATATTAAAAACCGAGTCAAACGGGTCTTCTCTGGCAGGTCCATCCTACGTTTTTCCACATTTTGATCCCCATCATTTCTTAATTTCTCCTGCCATTATATTCCATTATGATGTCTCGGTTTCAACCATTCCTTTCTTAAAGTGCACGACTTGGTATAATTTTACTAGTGTACATTATAGAAGAAATGATAGGATGATATAGCATTATCCTTTTCATGTTGGCATTTTCATTGTCTATATAATTTCTTGTGTTTTTCTGTAAAACAAGTGCTTGTAAATGATGGAAGCATAGGAATGAACTGTCATTTTCAAACCATTTCAAACTGGTCTTCTCTGGTCTGATCAATCCTACCTTATTCCCTGTTTTGATCCCCATTCTTTCTTCATTTCTCCTGCCATTCATCTACGATGTCTTAGTTTTAACCATTCCTTTCTTTTAAAGCACCTGTTATTATCATTTCTATTTTACTTCCTTTTCCTATTGGCATTTTCATTATCTTCTTAAATTCTGTTATTAAAAAGCACCAGTTAGTACCCAATAACTCTTGCTTAACTATAAATGCGCTATCGATGAGAGGTGATGCAGGTCACTTCAGTCCTTTTCTTTCATTCTCCTGCCATTCCTTTTGTTGCCCACACCTTTCCTCTGGCCTGATTTGGTGCGCCCGTCTCCCCTGACTACAAGAAAGTGGTACATTCTGCTGTACCCATTTCAACTTACTACCAACCAGCTCACAACCTTTACGGCAGTCATGGCATTCGTTGAGACTCATTGCATATATTCTCTTTGCTGCAACTTAGCCAGCGTATGTTTTAGGACGATACAGATATAGTAATTTGTTGGTTGTTTAATCTTTATAAGTATCTTATAATTTTCTTACGTAGACATGTAGTGCTGATGTGTTGCTTTTCCTTCAATTAATGCTATGTATTGACTGAGTTTTTACTGAAGTAATCTAAATAATTGTTCTTGTGTTTTCTGTAAAACAACGTTCATTTTGAAACCGGGTCAGAATAGTCATTTTAAAAACCAGTCAAACAGGTCTTCTCTGGTCTGATCAATCCTACCTTTTCCCCCATTTTGATCCCCATTCTTTCTTCATATATCCTGCCATTCCATTACGATGTCTCAGTTTCAACCATTCCTTTCTTAAAAAGCACCTGTTAGTATAATTTTACTAGTGTAGCATTATAGAAGAAATGATAGGATGATATTGATATAGCATTATCAATTCTATTTTACTTCTTCCTTTTCCTATTGGCATTATCATTATCTATTTAAATTCTGTTATTAATCTTATATTTTCCGTGCCCATGTAGCTTTTTTATTCGAATAACGCAATAAGTATTGATGCATATATTCTTACAGAAGTTTTAGTTTTTAATTATCTAAAAAGTTCATCTGGGGCAGCAAAGCAAAAGGGTTGGTGTCACAAGAAGAAAGAGGGGGTTAGTGATCGGGAATAGGGGTTAATTCAAGTAAAGGCATAAACGCCTATGGACTGTATATGCAAGTTACAGACTCACAGCCTCATTACTTCTCTTTCCAGGAGTCAAGGTACAAGATTTTGTATGTACTAACGTAAGGACATGCGCTTGACGGTAAAGATACCAGTGATCAAGACAAGACGCCACATGAAGATATTTATCTTCTTTCGGATTAAGTGGATCCAGTTATGAGTTTTACTTTGACTGTTTGATATCTAGGGCTGAATCAACAATGCAGACATGTGCTTGACAGTAGATACCATTATGATCAAGCACCCACTGCCAACCATCCATATATCTGGGACTAAGACTAACACCACAAATATTGTCCACAAGCTGCCAACGGTCCGATGACGAGCAGTACTTGGAGCTCTCAAGAGCGAACAAACGCGGATACGACCCATGAGGAGATCAAACCACCTTATCATACCAGACATAAATGTCATCTCCACTACCAATCTTCTGTATAAAAGAATTAAAGAATGTGATCCCAATCTTATCAATGGCAGCCCCTGCACACAATACTATCCAAGACACCATCTTTTAGGCCTGAACTCATCTATTAAACCACCTTCAAGCCTGTAAATGGATTATATAACTTTACACCAATCCCGGAGATATGGAATGGGATAATCACATTTCCTTGGCATGTTCAAAATTTGATGAATAGCAAACATTTTGAACAAAAGTTTATGCTTTATAAGAACTTCCCAACGATATAACAGCAACAATGAGTTTGGTAATTGATAAAAGTTATGAGATACTAATTTGTCACCAAATAAGCAAATCCATTCAAATATTGTATAGTTCTTTTGCATGATAAAATAACTGCCTTTTCTAAACCTAAAGATATAACAGCAACAATGAGTGTGGTAGAATCTTTGATGATCCAATTTAGCGCTTGGGCTCCTCGGTGTCATGGCCTGCATTTGGCCGTTTGGCGCTTGGGTCCACGTCGGACGACGCCTGTCCTTGAGCCACCATACCAGCCATTTTATGCCTACATAACAAGTTGTGGGTTTGTGGTTAAAAAAATATAGTCTTATATCTGTATATGATCAAATATTTTAAAATACAAACCAAAATATATAACGGCAACAATGAGTGTGGTAATCAAAATATCTATGATGATCCATTTTGATTTGTAGACATGTTCAGGTTCGTTTTTGTTTGTAAGTGCCGGGATTTAGATTTAGGATTTGTTTGAGAAAAAAGTTGGAGAGAAAAAATTTATTATTGTTAAAATTATATATTTGCTTACCATTGTTTTTGAATAAATAGAAGTAAAATATAAATAAAAATGAGTGAAAATGTGGTTGAAAAAATCATTGAATAAATAGTAATTTTTGATTGGTTATATTCTTCAAACCCCACTAATATAGGTAGGGTTGAGTATAAACCCCACTAAAACCGATGTACCAAACGGGCCCTTAATGTTTGTGGTCTGGTTAAGCTAAAAAGTACAACGCATAAGCCAAATGCGTAGTACTACAAACTAACAAACTCCTAATCCAATTGTATAACTTACAAGGTTGCTTCGGATTCTTTCCTATAAAGAATGTAATTCTCAAGTTAAACACATACGCATGTAACTCATAAGTCTGAGGTCGAGGAAGATACATAAGCTAATTGAAGATGAAAATGACTGTGTTGTGAATTTACGGTAGATGATGAAGTAGTTGAGTTTCATTCAAAGGAAGAAAATAAAAGTTTAGATCAAATTAAAGTATGAAGATGGAGGTGCCTTAAATCACAAAAAGTACCGTAACCTTTTATGCGTGTGAGGGAGAAAATGCTGTAAACTAACGGACGTTGACGAAAAGGATGGACGCTGCAACCACAGGGACGAAACACGCAAGAAGTTCAAAAAAAGATGAAAGGTGCCAACGCATGTATACCACAAGGACTAAGTTGGTAATTAACTCTTAGAAAAATTGATATAAAAACCGACATTAAATTGGTAAAACATCTCTACAAATTACTTACGATCTACCACAGGTGACGTCATCAATTTGGGCTTGTTTGTTAGTTAGATAATCCCATTTGATGTTGTTGTTAAATTTTAATTATATGTTGTTTTATTAATTTTATTCTTGCTTTCGGGGTTTTGTCGCTTCGAGTGTTTTAGCATATACATGGGGTAGGCATTTGTTTAAGCTGTGCTTATATATTACAGTATTGGCTTATATTTAATAAGCTGATACGAACCTATCCCATACTAGGCTCGTATTTGTTCGGTGTAGAACTCACTCCAAAAAGCTAGCTCAAAAGAGGAGGGGACACCTACACTTTATAAACCATCAACCAATCTCATACTTGGCCGATGTGGGATCGTAACACATGTTCCGGCTTTTTTGAGACTTATTAGCGGAGATAAGCTTATTATTATGATATACTAATAAACTTATATCGTAAGTCTCAAAATAAGACTCACACAAAATCCGGGCTTAACAAATATAAGCCGATATCAAATAAGCTCGTAAGCCCACAAATAAGCTTAAACAAACACTATCTTCAAAACCCAAAGATGCATTAAGTAACAAATTCTTGCTTTTGTAAACTCGGCTACAGGATTTTGTGTACCAAGTGTCATTGTTCAATCTCTTTCATAATTGAAAGCATGTGTTGAGAAAAAACTTAATTGGTGCGTTTTGGTTATGGCTTCCGTCGCATAAACTTCCAGAATTATGTGATATGAAATTATCAGAATCAGATATTTAGGTGTTTGGGTTTGCTTATCTTATACTACTTTCTTTTCGGCTAAGATTAGCTGATAAGCACTTACATTCTTAATAGGCAAACCCAAACACCGTATTAGCTTTAACGCAACGAGTCTGCAAGAGATAGTGTTTGCATTTACCTTTTTAGTTTGTACTGTTAAGGTTGTGGGTAAGTCGTTGATCAGGGTATTGGCATTTAGAAACAACGGTGATATAATGGATCAATCATAGCACCTCTTTTTTTTATTAATAAAAAAAACCCACTTTTTCACCCATTTTTAAAATTAATATATCTTGCAAACGGTAAATTGTAAAACGATAAAAAATACACCATCACGACGAGAATTAAATCATCTTTCTATAGAGAGGCACTTTGATATAATTTCGACGAACTTTTTTTCGATTTTATTTTTTAGTCACGTCTGAAAAAATTATATGTGACTGAAAAATAAAATTGAAAAAAAAATGTGTAAAAACGAGTTTTGAAAACCGCACTTCGCGGCGGGGCGTTGTTATTTATCGATAAAGGATTTCCGATCGAGTTGCGTTAGTGAGTCGGGTTTAAAAAAAAGTTACTAACCGGGTTACCCATATAGCCCAAGCATGGGCCCAAACTATAACCCAATCGCGAATCCAAACCCAAGCCAAAGCGCAAACGGGAATCCAAACCCGGCTAGTCGCTTTTTACTTTATCATGTATTTGTACTTTTGGTTTAACCAGACCACCAACATCTCTTTCAGCCACCAACATCAGGTGACGTCATCAACCATATATTTTTTTTAAATATTAATTAATTTGGATTTGTTTGTTTGATTAATTAGTTGTTATATTATTCTTATTATTATGTTGTTTAGGCTATTATTAATTTCATTCTTGCTTTTGGGGGTTTTGTGTTTTCGAGTCTTACACATATATTTGCTTTATTTGTGCTCTTATTAATTTGTTGTTATTATTCTTTTGATAATCAAAATCAGATTTGTTGCTAATGCATAATAAACCAATTATTTGGTTCCTAAAATGATCAGATTATCAGATTTAAAAACTACAAGCCAAACTCCCTTTTAGAAATTATAATTAGCTTTTAATTCCAATCAGAAATCATGAAAAGGCTCCTGTCAATCTACTATTCAATTTCGATCTGTTCGAAACAATGAAGTTCTTATCGACAACCCGAATTTAATAAAAAAAACTACCACAACAATCAAACAAACCGCAACATCATTCTACTTGTACACTAGAGTTAAGTTACTGTCCATACCTCTACTTACATTATTGATAACAATAACTTTCCCCTACAAAAGTTTCCTTAAGCCCCGGAGTACTTAGTTATTATGGCAACATTTACAATCAGTTCCGTTAAAGGGTTGTTGATAGTAGTGTTGCTAAAAATTAACTTGTAGGTGGGAGGTGCTTTTTACGTTAAGCACACGTGTTTGGAAAACTGTGTATATGGGTGCGCCTTTTAAATCATGTGATTTTGCGCGGTTTCCGGTTTTTGTAGACGGGGTTATCTATTTCCGTGCTTATGATGATGCACATTTGTATGGTAGAGTTAGGTCTAATTATGTTATTACATTTGATTTGAACAGTGAGAAGTTTGGAGAAGTGTGTCTTCCAAAGAGATTAGTACATGCACCTTTACTAGCTATGTTGAAGTTAAATGAGTCGCTTGGTTTACTTGAGTATTGTTTTGAGGGTGAGATGTGGGTTTGTGGTGTGTGGAGTAGGAAAGATGGTGCTAATAAACCGTTTACTAATATATATACCGTTAAGGGTAAGGGGTTGTGCGATAAGGTATTAGGGCTTAGGAACAATGGTGAAGTTGTAACAGAAGTGGTGGATGATGAATATTACGAAGAGTCTGGAATTAAAGTTTATGAACCCTCGTCAGGGCATATTAATGGTGTTAGGATTAATGGAAAGCGAGGTACGTTCTCAGCGAGCTCGTACAAGGAAACGCTACTTTTGCTTGATCAGACAGATTCTATCTTTCATTAAAAAGGTTGATGGCAAGGTGTCGAGATCAAGCTGTAGGTATCACATCGGTCTTTATTATTGAGTTTTGTGGTAGAAGTTGGTGAAGGTGGTATCACTCGTAATTTGGGACGGTAGTTGTTTACTTTTCTAACTGTCGTCATATTGGTGTTTGCAGTTGTTTACTTCTCTGCCTGAAGTATGCTTTTTTGCTTCGTTTGTTTGTCTATTTATATATTTGAAACGTTTATATGTTAGTAAAGCGAGCCAAACTTATAATCATTTATTTAAGACCAATTTTATATTGGAAGATTGTCTAGGAATTATGGGGTTCCTGTAATTGCACACGCATCAGCAATTCAGCGTATGACCAGATCAAAGTCAAAGAACATGAATCAATTATTCACTGCTGTTGACTAATTAGCGATTGCCTATTGTCCAGTCTAGAACATGAGTAGCTTTTCACTTGTTTGTTTGCTTTTTCAAATAGTTGAAAACACAGATATCCTATTATCAGCGAGTCAAGCTTGAAACCACGGATTTAACACACTTTGATAATAGTACTGTAAAAGTACCCAATAACTCTTGATTACTTATAACTGTACTAATTCGTTGGTTGTTTAATCTCTTAAAAGTATCTTATCTTTTTGTTAATTAGACATGTAGTGCTGATGTGTAGCTCTTCCTTCGATTAATGCTATATATTGATGCAAAATAGTTTACTGAGGTTATCTAACTACTTGTTCTTGTGTTTTTTCACTTTTTGTAAAACAACTATTCTTGTAAAATGATGGCAAGTATGGGTGTTTATTTAATTATATAAACGCTCATTTTGAAACCGGATCAAAATAGTCATTTAAAAACCAAGTTAAACGGGTCTTCTCTGGCCGGGTCAATCCTACCTTTTCCCCTATTTTGGTCCCCATCCTTTCTTCATTTCCCTTGCCATTCGATTATAATGTCCCAGTTTCAACCATTCCTTTCTTAAAAAGCACCAGTTAGTATAATTTTACTTGTCTATATAATTTCTGCTATTAATCTTATATTTTCCGCGTCCAGAACTTTTGCAGAACTTTTACACTAAGTGTTGATGTCTATATAATTTCTGCTATTAATCTTTTATTTTCCGCGTCCAGTTAGTATAATTTTACTTGTCTATATAATTTCTGCTATATAATGTCTCAGTTTCAGCAATAAGTGTTGATGTAAATATTTTGCAGAACTTTTAGTTTTTAATTAGCTAACCAGTTCAGCGGGTTTGTTTTTACCTAAGAACATGCAAGTTGAAGACTCACAGCCTGCAAAGGAATTCATTCGATCCCTTAATCCATTTTGTATGTCCCAATATAAGGAATGCGTTATCTTCTGAATTCAATCATACTTAGCTTTTAAGCTTGAACCAAATGTCAAGCAATGGACCTTTCCCTTTAAGGCGCTAGTTTCCGAATGAACTTGGATGGAAATAAGAGTGATTTGAGTTGTGTGCAAGAATGATAATTTATGTATGCTGTGAGAGGATGCATTAGTCGTATTAGAACAACAAGGCCTTGCTTATGTCTTCCTACTGATGAGGTCATATTAAGGATTAAACAGCAGGTATATCAAAGCTTGAAACATAATTGTCATGAATGTTGAAACGGAAACATATTTCTCGTAATGAACTCCAATTTCTATTTATTCATTTTTTGTACTAAACCATATAAATCCGCATTGTGCAACTCTTTCACATGTTTGTTTGCTTTATCAAACCATGGATTTAACACACTTTGTTAATAGCAGGTCGCCCAAGTCTTGATTATTTATAGAGAGAAGTGCAAAAGTCATCCATGTGGTTTGTCAAAAAACCGTCTCACGTCCCTCGTTAAATAATTGTCCAAAACACATCTCTCCGTCAATGTTTTGGGACACGATACATCCTTTGGACTAACGGTGCAAATTTTTTTCTCGTTAATTATTAACGAGGGTTTAATTTTTAACGGTGCAACTATATAGGAGGGTATTTTTGTCTTTTTGCTGCCACAGGGATGATTTTTGCACTTCTCTCTTAAAAAAAAGTTTTTTTTTGTTTTTTAATTTAAAAAAAAAACTTTTTTACATAATTATTCGTAAAAAATTTTAATTTTTTTACAAAATCTTAAAAAAAAAAATTCGCACTTTACAAAAATCTTATTTGTTTTAAAAAAAAAATTAGTTTTGTTTGTTTTTAAAATTTTTTTTACAAAACTTTAAAAAAAATTCGTACTTTTACAATCTTAGTTTTGAAAAAAAAATGTAAAAGTTTTGTATTTTTTAAAATCTTAGTATTTAAAAAGTAAAAAAAAAATTTAAAAAGTTTTGTAAAAAAGTGTGAAATTAAAAAAAAAATTAATAAGTGCGAAGTTTTTTAAAAAAATTTAAAATGTTTTGTAAATTTTTTTTTTAAAAAGTTTTTAAAACTACGATTTTGGTTCGATTATTGTTTAAAAAAATTTAAAAATTTCGAACTTTTTTAAAATTTTTTGTACATTTTAAAAAATACGAAAAAATTTGAATCTTTTTCAAAAAATTTAGATTTTTAAAAGTGCGAATTTTTTAAAAAAAGTTTTTTAAATGTACAAATTTTTTTAAAAAAGTTTTCTGAAATTAAAAAAAAAAATTAAAAATATTCGAACCGAAATCGTACTTGTAAAAACTTTTTTAAAATTTTTTTAAAAACTTAGCAATTTTTAATTTTTTTAAAGATTTTGTAAAAAAATTAAATTTTTTTACGAATAATAATGTAATTTTTTTTTAAATTAAAAAACAAACAATTTTTTTTTAAGAAAGAAGTGCAAAAATCATCCCTGTGGCAGCAAAAAGACAACAATACCCTCCTATATAGTTGCACCGTTAAAAATTTAACGCTCGTTAATACTTAACAGGAAAAAAAATTGCACCGTTATTCCAAGGGATGTATCGTGTCCCAAAACATTGACGGAGGGATGTGTTTTGAACAATTATTTAACGAGGGACGTAAAACGGTTTTTTGACAAACCACAGGGATGATTTTTGCACTTCTCTCTTATTTATAAATATGCTATCGATGGATTTAACACACTTTGTTAATAGGTCACCAAAGTCCTTTTCTTTCTTTCTCCCTTTCCTTTTGTTGCCAACACCTTTCCTATGACCTGATTTCGTTCGCCTGTCTACCAACCACCTAATAACCTATCCTTGTTCCCCTCTGTGGCAGTCATGTCATTCGTTGAGACTCATCGAATATCTTTACTGTGCTGCAACTTAGCTAGCGTGATATATAATCTCTTGAAGTATCTTATCTTTTTGTCATGTAGACATGTAGTGCTGATGTGTAGATTTTCTTCGATTAAATAGTATCTCGTTCTTGTATATGTTGGCGTATGCGTGTCTGCAGTTGTGTACTTTTCTGCCTCAAGTATGTTTTTTGCTTTGTTTGTTTGTTCATTCCAATATTTGAAACGCTTATATGTTTGTAAAGTGAGCCAATCTTATAACATGTTGAGCCAAAGTCCTCATAGCTATACACATGCTTCTTTATTAGATGTGCTTTGTTTGTAACCAATGTTATATTGGAAGATTGTCTAGGAATTATGGGGTTCGTGTAATTGCACGCGCAACTGATCTGTGTAGTTAATATATAGAAGATTGAACAGTGTCTTATCTTTTCGTTATGTAGACATGTAGTGCTGATGCGTAGCTTTTCCTTCGATTAATGCTATGTATTGATACAAAAAAATATTACTGAGGTTATCTAAATAGTTGTTCTTTTGTTTTTTTTATATAAACGCTCATTTTGAAACCGGGTCAGAATGGTCAATTTAAAAACCAAGTCAAACGGGTCTTCTTAGTTCAGGTCAGAATGTCTCAGTTTCAACTATTCCTTTCTTCAAAAGCACCAGTGTAGTATTATAGAAGAAATGATAGGATCGTGTATTGATATAATTTTACTAGTGTAGTGTTATCATTTGATGGTGGTTCTTTTTGGACCAGTACTCTTACTGAATGCTCGATTGCTTAGTTCGAACCAACAAAAGAAGAATGCAGATACAGATGATTACATAAACTTTAACAGAAAAGACATCAAACTTAGAACAGGACCATCTCCTCAGGGGTCCCAACTCTAGCCACTTATCATACCAAAAACACACATGTAATCACAGGCCTATCAATGGCAGCCCCTCAACTGATATCATCCTTCAAACCACCTTCAAACGTGTAAATGCATCATATAACTTTACACCAAAAAGTGTCTTTTTTTACAAGGTTGTTTTGGATTCTTGATTTCTTTCCCATAAATAACTTATAAGTCCGAGGTCGAGTAAGATACATTAACTAATTCGTCGACGGACACTTATGAAATTTTGCTTTTTAGTCCTAATTTTCGTAAAAATTATTTGGGAAAATTACAAAAATACCAATTTTTACCAACATATTTACTAAATACCCAATATTTAAAAAAAAATCCGAAATACCAACTAAATCAGCAAGGTCTGCGAATTCTTAAAAAAATCGGAAGGTTTGAATTTGGGAGGTGAAACGTTGTGATTTTTTTTCAAAAAAATCACAAGGTTTGACATCTCAAAGTCAAACCTTGCCAATTTTGAAAATTTATCCATGTCTTTCGGTTTTCACATTTAGCTCAAAACAAGAAAGTATTAGATATTCCTTTTCTACTTTTGTGGCTTTTTTGAATCACAAAAAAGGAGTTCTTATGAGAAAGTTATGATCAAAATACCACTATAACTTTTTGTTGTTTAGTTGTGGTTTTTTGGGCCATAACAACTTTCATTTCTTGAGTTAAACGTGAAAAACGACGGAAAATGGATTAATTTTCAAAAATTTGCTAGGTTTGACCTTACAAAGTCAAACCTTGCGATTTTTTTGGAAAATTCAAAAACCTTGAGGATTTTATGGGTATTTTGGAGATTTAAAAAAAAAAATGGGTATTTGGTGAAGTATGTTTGCAAAGATGGGTTTTTTTGTCATTTTATCATAGAATTATAGATTTCTCCAAAATGCGCATTGTTAAAGAAAAATATGTTATTATCATTGTTTGCTTAGTTTATTAATAGGTAAAAAGGGATTAGGATCCTCTTATGTTTATTTTGAACATGATAAGTAATGTTGAGATTGTTGTGAGTGGATATTTGATTAATAATAAAAACACAAATTTTCCACCATAAATGTCCACTTTTCTTGCCCATGTGTTTCTTGGTTGTTTGAAAGCTTATGATCGATCTAAAATCATTGCAAGCGTTGAGTATTTATAAGTGTAAGTCTTTTTTTTGTTTGGGTAATTATGGTTTTCGACTAATCTATGGGGTTTGAACCCACCGCCACAGAAAATTATGGTTGGCGTGATCACTTCAAGGTTGTTTGCACGTCGAAGGAATTGAACTTGAGACCTCACACATTTTAAAGTGATAGTCACAAGCATTTTTGCCACTAAGCCACCTTCGAGTGGTTTATAAGTGTAAGTCTTTAGAGCTAGAATTTGGGTCAAACTGTTGTTTAGTGTCATGAAATAGCGATGTTTTAAAGACCGAGTTCTTTTGCATTAAAACAGATGTATAAAACTTAAAATCGAGAAAACTTCATTCATAATATATTTTATGACAAATAAATTACATCATTTCGGAAGTTTCTTAAAACAATCTTAATGAGAAAAAAAATTGGGTCAATGAGATTGCTTTATTTTCATACGTGACAAAATCAAGCATTCTTATTAGTCAAATGAAAGTCAAAATTGAAAAAATTGTTAAAACTTTAATAACTTTGATAAAGAAAAAATAATATAAAAATATAGACAAAAAAAAAGCTCGAGTGACTAGACAAAAAAAAACCCAAAACTGTTCTCCTTGATACCTCCTCGGTAAGCAACACTTTGACCTAATTTTCGAACTTATCTTTTCATAAATATACCTGTGTTATATTGGTTTTGTTTTCAGGCTTTTTAGGTTATCTAAGTGTTGTTTTCAACTTTTTACTGCTTAATTCAGTTTTTTTTTCTAATCTGAGCTATTCTAGGACTTTTTATAGGTTTTTGGTATGGATGAGCATCAGTTCAAAACCGAACCGAATCGAAAAAAACCAAACCGAGCAAAATCGAACCGAAAAGATAGTTTAGACGTATTTTTCTTGGTTTTATTAGAAACCGTACCGAGCAAAAGACATAAATATACAAAACCGAAAACCGAACCGAAAATGGTCGGTTTGGTTCGGCTCGCTTTGTCTGTTCGGTTCGGTTTTCGGTTGATTTTGCTCGGCCCTAGTTCTTGGGTTTCATAAAACTCTTATATTTTAAAGTTATTTCAGGGCTCATAAAAGATTTCGGATCAAGTTGCATTAGTGGGTTGGGTTTAAAAAACGGTTAGTAACCAAGTTACACATATAACCCAAATACGAGCTCGAGCTATAACTCAAGCACGAGCCCGAGCCCGAGCTGGAGCACAAGCGCGTAGATATAACAAGCATGATTCCTCGCGCGTTGCTGCTGGGCGTTATTTATTATTTTTTTTTTTAAATTTAACTTTTTTTTGCTTAGCGTAAGGCGGTTTTTAATTGCGTAATAGTTGGATCTTCCGCGCGTTATGGCGGGGCTTATTTTTGGGCGATTTGATTACATAGCCGGCGCGTTGCCGCAGGGAATAATTTTTCATGAATCGCGTTGCTGCGGGGCGTTATTTAATTTTTTTTTTCTTAAAAAAAGTTTTTAATTTTTTTTTGCTTAGCGTAGGGCGGTTTTTGATTGCGTAATAGCTGGACCTTCCGCACGTTGCGGCGGGGCTTATTTTTGTGCGATTTGATTACATAGCCGGCACGTTGCCACATGGCATAATTTTTCGCGAATCGTGTTGCTGCGGGGCGTTAATTTTTTTAATTTTGTGTGGGTTTATTTTTTCGGTCTCATGTTTAATAGTTTGTTTTTTTTTCTTATAAAGGCTTATGTGTTGGGCCTCATGTTTAAAGGTTTTTTTTTTGTTATATGGGTTTTTTTTAATATAATTTTATGGGAATTGGGTAAATATTTGTTATATATTTGGGCTTATGGTTTTTATTGGCGTAAAACGACACCATTTAATGCCATTTTTAGTATATATATTAATTCGAAATCTAGAGTTGTACGTTTGTGACCCCTGTCAGTTATTTTAAAGTTATTAGGTATCGAAGATATTTTCGCGGGTGTTTTTTAATCTGAATAAATTGGTACTTTTGTAATATATTTTTTTCTATTTTGTGCCAACAATTTTTTTTTTCTTTTTTTCCGCCTACTTAAAAAAAAACAAACGTCAACCATTATATACATATACTATATTTTAGTTAAAACGCTGTCGTTTTAACTACAATTGCTATAGTAACGTTCCCTGGGCTAACATCGACCTGAGAGTGTTGGCCCAGATCCGGTGGCCTATTTTCACTACACCAGAGTCTTCCAAAAAAAAAACACACACACGCATTAAGAGATTCATCTTGAGGTTTTTTTCTCTTTGAAGATATTGGTGCACAACAATTTGGGTGATAGGGTATTAGGGACATCCCACGTGACTTATGTACAAAACTTTGAAATAAAAAAGTCAAAGATGCTTATTTTTCACCTTCTTCACAGTTATCTTCTCTAAATGCACTTCATCTTCTTCATTGGACTATAGTTTAAATTTTCAAAGACTCCATTACAACACAAACAACATGTTTGCATCCTAGATTTTCCTTTTCAATTTACTGAAGACAAATTATTTTGAAGGGAGGGAGGGGGAACTAAGAAAATACCTCAAAATTTCAAAAACTATAAACTATGAAATTTTCCGACGAAGGGTCACCTGCGCCCCCCCTGTTGGCTCCGCCTCTTATTGACCGGTTGGTGAGTTCAAATAGTTTAACCTAGACTTGATATGTTTTAGTATTTCTGACAAAAAGTTCAACCTTAAACATGAGACGACATTTTAATAAACGGCGTTAGCCGCGATAGAACCAATTTATATTTGAATATGAACATATTGGGACATATTTATCTCGGTAGACGATTGTATTGATTTGGATGGTATGAAGCGTAGTATTCTTGCTAAAGTTAAAGATTTAAGTGTCATTTCAGAGCTTATAAAACATATGTCTTCTGAGGGATTCGATGATGTTGGTCTTAGATATGTTGGGGGACGTTGGGTTTGGTTGGAATTCGACTCTATGGATCAAGTGGAAAGCGTCAAGACTGTCAAGGGCGGTTAAAAGAGATATATTTGGGAGTTCATAGATGTTTCCTCACGATTTTATACCTATGAAGATGTGTTTGATGAGACCTGGTGGGTCTGCCATTTTGGCATCATGGCACCCAGAGGTTTATAAAAAGTTGGGTTGTCGGTGGGGAAGCGCGGTTTTTACGGATATGGTAAGTGATGGACCAATGTCTCATGGAAAAGTTTGTGTCCTTAACAGATCCTTTACATCGTGTGATAGAGTCCTTTATAGTTTCATATCGTAATCGGACTTATCGTATTATCGCTACTGAGTTTGCATATTGGGCGCCCAAAATTGAATCGATGGAGTTCAATTCCGAGTCTAATCCTCTGGAAAGGAAGGATGCAGAAATGGTCCTAGTTTGGATGAAAGAACATGGACAAAAAAAATTCAATGATGAAAATAAAAGAAAAGCTGATATTGGTATTAGTGATTCGTAAAAAATAACTAGGTTTGTAGGTTGACTTTTAAATTAAATAGATAAAAGGTGTATAACTAGTGAAATTAGTGTATTAATAGTAGGATTGACGGGAAGGGGGGAGCCGGAATAAATATCAAGAGGAGGAAAAAAAAATTGTCAAACCGAATATATATACAACGGAAAAAACGTGTCACTAGTAAACATACAAATATCTACTTCAATTGTAACTTAAAAACACAAATTATGTTTCAAAATATAAAAATATAAAATGTTATTGTAGGTATAGAAAAAAAAAGTACATGTTTATTTTTCATCCCACGTGACTTATGTACAAAACTTTGAAATAAAAAAGTCAAAGATGCTTATTTTTCACCTTCTTCACAGTTATCTTCTCTAAATGCACTTCATCTTCTTCATTGGACTATAGTTTAAATTTTCAAAGACTCCATTACAACACAAACAACATGTTTGCATCCTAGATTTTCCTTTTCAATTTACTGAAGACAAATTATTTTGAAGGGAGGGAGGGGGAACTAAGAAAATACCTCAAAATTTCAAAAACTATAAACTATGAAATTTTCCGACGAAGGGTCACCTGCGCCCCCCCTGTTGGCTCCGCCTCTTATTGACCGGTTGGTGAGTTCAAATAGTTTAACCTAGACTTGATATGTTTAGTTATTCGTGTCAAAAAGTTCAACCTTAACATGAGCACGTTTATTAAACGCGTTAGCCGTGTTAGACAATTTATTATTTGAATATGAACATATTGGGACATATTTGATATAACAAAAAGTATTTTGGAAAGTGTTAACACGATATATAATTTAACACATATATCTAATTATAAAATATTTCAAAGATATACTATAAAATAGACACATTATGGTTAGGTCTTATTGTAATGAAACTACACATATTTCTAACGTTTGATATTTTTAATTATATTTATAAACAGGTTGACGGATTGAAATAGGGTTGAGAATCTCAATCCAAACATAACCTATTTATTAAAAAGGTGAGTCGTGTCGACTTATTTCTAACCCGAACTTGTTTAGCCTCAAAGCTAACCTGTTTATTTTGAACGGCTATTTACACCATAAATCTATCTCACACGTCTTAAGTAGGATTTGAACTCACTTGTTTGAAAAAGTTCTCACACGATTTAAGATACAATCGAGACACAAGCCATTAAAGTTTAGCTTATTACGTAATAGGAGTGTGATTGAAAATTGAGGTTAAGTTTTTGTTATTATTTATTCGTTGTCTAACCAAATACATAAACTTTTGGGACTATGTGCATTTGAAGAAATTAAGAATTTGCTTAGGATAATTGAAACAAAAACAAAATTTTATCGGTGTCCTGTGACGAAATAGTTTGTGTCTTACTCGAGATCGGATTTGTGAGTTACGGTATTCTTTTACGTGACAGTTACATTCTCTAGGGGAAAGAAATCCAAAACAACCTTGTAAGTTATACAATTACATTAGCAACCATCATTGGGAACTTTTTATAAAGCATAAACTTTAACTTTCTTGAATGTACTTTTTTTAAGTCTCTACAATATTTGAATGGATTTCAATTTAGTTTATGGCCCATTTTAGTAGGGGTGTTGATCGGTATGGTTATTGGGTTGTTCGGTTAAATTTTTTTTTAGTCAACCCGAAAAGTGAACCGAACTGAATTAGAATTCAAACGAATCGAACCGAAAACCGAATTTGAATTCGGTTGGGTTTCGGGTTGACCCGATTAACCCGAATTACACAATTTATTTTAAAAAAAATTATATAAATATTTAGTAAAAAAAATATTTCAAACATAAAAAATATTTTTTTAATAAAAAATATTTTTTTATACTAGGATAAAATTTAATGGTCTTTTTATATATAGAAATATATAAAAAAATATATATATTTATATAAATTCGGTTTTCGGTTAAGAGTGCCAAACTCATATCCAACCCGAAAACCGAATTGGTAGTTTGGTTTGGTTTGGTTTTGGCAATTTCGGTACGGTTATTAGTTCGGTTCGGTTCGATTTCGGTTTTTGGTTTTTTCGGTTTTTCTGCTCACCCCTACATTTTAGCAATCACTTATGGGCTTTGTAGTTTGTAGAACTCCACAGTGGCACACTTCAGTTATGTCTAGGGTAGGGGTGTTGATCAGTTTGGTTATCGGGTTGTTCGGTTACATTTGTTTGGTCAAACCAAAAACCAAACTGAACCGAACTAGAATTCAACCGAAAACCAAATTTGAATTCGGTTTGATTTTCAGGTTGATCCGAATAACCCGAACCATTTATTTAAAAAAAATTTACATACATTTTTTTCTACATCAAGTGTTATTATTTGTTACGTATATTGTTCATGTGTAGGACAATGTTATGGAGTGTAGTACGTATATATAAGGATGTTTTACATATCTTGTTGAACTTTTCTTTCTTCGTTAAAGGTTGTTTTCCTTAAAATAACTATATATGTCTCTGAGTAAATTATGTGCCGTATATTAGTCGTTGACACTCACTTAGAACATAAATAAGCTAAATTTAGGCCTAACAAAGCTGAGAAGAAATGGTTTGAAAGAGTTGGTCATATCATGAACACACAAATTAATGCTTGGATTGGATGCCTAACTTCTCATTATACTAAAACCTAGCCGTGAACATATGGTTTGTAGTGACATTAGTACTTGTTAATATCTTCAAGAAAAGAAAAAAAATACCCGTTTCTGTCTTTTTATATTAATCCTTAATATTACTTCATCAGTAGGAAGATATAAGTCCATTCGGAAACTAGTGCTTAAAAGTAAAGCTCCATTGCTCGACATTTGGTTTGAACTTAAAAGCCAAATATGACTGAATTTAGAAGATAACGCGTTTCTTACATGAGTACATACAATTGCATGTACTTGACTCCTGATCAAGAAAACCAATGAATTTCTTTGCAGGATGCGAGTCTGCAACTTGGATTGTTTACTACCAGTTTTTTAGTTAGCTGACAAACAAATAATCATATACTGTCCATACGCGTTTTTGCCTATACTTTAGTTAGCCCCTATTCCCGATCAGTATTCCCCTCTTTCTATTTGTGACATCAACCTTTCTGCCCCGATGAATTTTTTAGATAATTAAAAACTAAAACTTCGGCGCTATGCTATTCAAATAAATATCGTCCTATCATTTGTTATATGATGCTACACTAGTAAAATTATACTAACTGGTAGTGAAACTGCGACATCAGAATGGAATGACAGGGGAAAAAGGAAGGGGATCAAAATGGGGGAAAAGGCAGGATCCACCTGACGAGAGAAGACCCGTTTCACTCGATTTTTTAGAAGACCATTCTGACCCGGTATAAATCTTTGCATCAATACATAACGTTAATCGAAGAAAAAGCTACACATCAGCATTACATGTCTACATAACGAAAGATAAGATACTTAAAAGAGATTAAACAACCAACGAATTAGTATTCCTGTATCATCCTAAAACCCCATAAAACATCTAAGACCTTGCTTCACCATGTTGCCTAAGTTGCAATGGATACACCAGAATATATATCATGACTGTTTTGGATGGGAACAGTTGAAATGGATACAGTAGAATATACCACCACTATCTTGTGGTCAGGGAAGACAGGCGCACGAAATCAGGCCATAGGAAAGGTGTGGGCAACGAAAGGACTTAAGTGAAAGTTTTTGAAATTTTTTGAAAATTAATCCATTTTCCTTCGTTTTTCACGCTTAACTCAAGAAATGAAAGTTGAAGACCTCCCTTTTATCGTCTACTGGCCTTTTGAATCACGAAAAAGAAATTATTATCGCCCAAAATACCACAACTAAATAACAAAAAGTTATAGTGGTATTTTGATCATAACTTTCTCATAAGAACTCCTTTTTGGTGATTCAATAAAGCCACAAAAGTAGAAAAGGAATATCTAATACTTTCTTGTTTTGAGCTAAATGTGAAAACCGGAAGACAGGGATAAATTTACAAAATTGGCAAGGTTTGACTTTGCGAGGTCAAACCTTGTGATTTTCTTTGAAAAAATATCACAAGGTTTAACCTCCCAAATTCAAACCTTGCAATTTTTTTTAAGAATTCGCAGACCTTGCTGATTTTGTTGGTATTTCGGATTTTTTGATAAATATTGGGTATTTAGTGAAATATGTTGGTAAAAATTGGTATTTTTGTCATTTTCCCAAATAATTTTTACGAAAATTAGGACTAAAAAGCAAAATTTCATAAGTGTCCGGCGACGAATTAGTTAATGTATCTTACTCGACCTCAGACTTATAAGTTATTTATGGGAAAGAAATCAAGAATCCAAAACAACCTTGTAAAAAAAGACACTTTTTGGTGTAAAGTTATATGATGCATTTACACGTTTGAAGGTGGTTTGAAGGATGATATCAGTTCAGGGGCTGCCATTGATAGGCCTGTGATTACATGCATGTTTTTGGTATGATAAGTGGCTAGAGTTGGGACCCCTGAGGAGATGGTCCTGTTATAAGTTTGATGTCTTTTCTGTTAAAGTTTATGTAATCATCTGTATCTGCATTCTTCTTTTGTTGGTTCGAACTAAGCAATCGAGCATTCAGTAAGAGTACTGGTCCAAAAAGAACCACCATCAAATGATAACAACACTACACGATCTTATCATTTCTTCTATAATACTACACTGGTGCTTTTGAAGAAAGGAATAGTTGAAACTGAGACATTCTGACCTGAACTAAGAAGACCTGTTTGACTAGGTTTTTAAATTGACCATTCTGCCCCAATTTCAAAATAAGCATTTATATAAAAAACAAAGAACAACTATTTAGATAACCTCAATAATATTTTTTGTATCAATACATAGCATTTATCGAAGGAAAAGCTACGCATCAACACTACATATCTACATAACGAGAAGATTAGATATTGTTCAATCTTCTATATATTAACTAAACAAATTAGTAACCGCTAATCAACGTTAACCAACAGTGTATAGTGTATACCTTTGACTTTGATCCGGACATATGATAAATTGCTGATGCGCGTGCAATTACAGGAACCCCATAATTCCTAGACAATCTTCCAATATAACATTGGTTACAAATAAAGCACATCTAATAAAGAAGCATGTGTATAGCTATGAGGAATTTGGCTCAACAGGTTATAAGTTTGGCTCGCTTTACAAACATATAAGCGTTTCAAATATTGGAATGAATAAACAAACGAAGCAAAAAACATATTTGAGGCAAAAAAGTACACATCTGCAAACACGCATACGCCAGCATATACAAGAACAACAAGATACTATTTAACCAAAGGAAAATCTACACATCAGCACTACATGTCTACATGATAAAAGGATAAGATACTTCAAGAGATTATATATCACGCTAGCTAAATTACAGCATAGTAAAGATATGCGATGAGTCTCAGCGAATGCCATGACTGCCATAGAAGGGAACAAGGATAGGGTATCAGCTGGTTGGTAAACAAACGAACTAAATTAGGCCATAGGAAAGGTGTTGCCAACAAAAGGAATGGAAGGAGAAAGAAAGAAAAGGACTTTGGTGACCTGCATCACCTCCCATCGATAGCATATTTATAAATAATCAAGACCTAAGCGACCTCTATTAACAAAGTGTGTTAAATCCATGGTTTGAAAAAGCAAACAAACATGTGAAACAGTTACACAATGCAGATTTATTTGGTTGAGTTTGTACAAAAAAATGAGTAACTAGGAATTGGAGTTCATTATGAGAAATATGTTTCCATTTCTTCATTTATGACAATTATGCTTCAAGCTTTGATATATCCGCTGTTTAATCCTTAATATGACCTCATCAGTAGGAAGACATAAGCAAGGCATTGTTGTTCTAATACGACTAATGCATCCTTTCACAGCATACATAGATTATCATTCTTACACAACAAAATCACTTATTTCCCACCTAAGTTCATTCTAAAACTAGTGCTTATAAGGAAAGGTCCATTGCTTGACATTTGGTTCAAGCTTTAAAGCTAAATATGATTGAACATAGAAGATAACGCTATGTGTTCCTTACACTAGTACATACAAAATCTTGTACATTGACTCCTGATCAAGAGAACTAGTGAATTTCTTTGCACACTACGAGTCTGCAACCTGCAAGTTTGCCACCCGATCTTAGTTAACTAAAAACTAAAAGTTCTATAAAATTATTTACATGGGCACGCAAAAAAACATGGGCATGGAAAGGAATAATGCTATATCAATATCATCATATCATTTCTTCTATAATGTACACTAGTAAAATTATACTAAGTCGTGCACTTTAAGAAAGGAATGGTTGAAACCGAGACACCATAATGGAATAGCAAAAGAAATTAAGAAAGGATTGGGATCAAAATGTAGAAAAACGTAGGATGATCCTTGTCAAAGAAGACCCGTTTGACTTAGTTTTTAAAATGACCATCTGACTTGGTTTTCAAAATGACCGTTAACATTATTCAATGAACGCCTATGGTTGCCATCATTTACAAGTACGTACAGTAGTTTTAAAGAAAACACAATATCAGTATTCCTCTATCACTTTGGAATCCCCTCAAACATCTAAGAGGATAAAAGACCTTGCTTCAACAAGCTGCTAAGTTACAACACAAAAAAGATATGTTCACACTTATCTTTCTAGTAACATGAACTAAACCGAATAATATAAGGCTCATGGTTGAAACTGAGACATCATAATGGAATGGCAAAATGAAGAAAGGATGAGGATCAAATTGGGGAAAAGGGTAGGATTGACCCGACCAGAAAAGACCCGTTTGACTTGGTTTTTTAAATGACCATTTTGACCCGCTTTTCAAAACGACCATTCTTAAAATTCAAGAAACACCCATGCTTACCATCATTTAAAAGAACAGTTCATTGTACAAAAAAATACAAGAACAACTATTACTGTATCATCCCAAAAGCCCATCAAACATCTAAGTTGCAACACATCAAAGAAATGTGATGACTGCCATAGAGGGGAGCAGGGAAAGGATATGAGCTCATTGGTAGCAAGTTGTAATGTGTACAACAGAATGTACCACTTTCTTGTGGTCAGGGGAGACGAGCGCACGAAATCAGGCCATAGTAAAGGTGTGGGCAATAAAGGAATGACAGGAGAAAGAAGGAAAAGGACTTAAGCGATCTGCATCACCTCCCATCAAGATTTATTAGGTACTGCTATCAACAAAGTGTGTCAAATTTATATGTTTTTCAACTATTTGAAAAAGCAAACAAACATGTGAAACACCAAAACTTATATGACAGATATAAAGCCGCTGTGGCTACCATAAACAAATCAGTAAGATATTGTTCAATCTTCTATATATTACCTAAACAAATCAGTAATCGCTAATCATATCATTGATTCATGTGTGTTTTATTTAATTTGGACATATGCTGATGCGCATGCAATTGAAATCTAAGCAAATCTAATAAAGAAGCATGTGTATGGCTATGAAGACTTTGGCTCAACTGGTTTAGTTATTGGTCTTAGCTCGATGGTTATAAGTTTGGCTCAGTTTAAAAACATATGAATGTTTCAAATATTTGAATAAACAAACAAGCAAGGCAAAAAACATACTTCAGGCACAAAATTAAAATAGCTGCAGACACCAAAAGTTCTGCAAAAATATATGCATACACACTTATTGCCTATTCCAAAAAAGCTACATGGGCACAGTAATTATAAGATAATATATGTATCTCCTGCCCTATTTGAATAAAACATTACTAAAATTATACTAACTGGTGCTCATTAAGTAAGGAATGCTAGAAAAATGTAGGATTAACTGATATGAACCGATTTATTATTTAGTTATTTAAATTATATTTAGATAAATATTTAGAGTTCTAGTTATATTAGGATTGGGTAAGTCTTTTACTTATCTTACAAGTATTAGGATTAGGGTATCTTTTATTATAAATAGGGATTTAGGGATGTAACTTTTATTATGTTGAATGATAATTAATAGTTGATTTGATTAATCAATTGGGGGGTCGGTTTATCTCATTAATATAAACCATCGGGGGGTCGGGTTATCCCATTAATATAACCTATCTATCTTATTCGTTCTTTATATATCTTTTATCAATCCAGTTCATATCAAATTGGTATCAAAGCTGTCGATTCTGAGATTCCAGGAAGAAAAAAAGGCCGAAGTACTGTTCATCGACACTTTTCATCGGTTATTGTTCATCGACCAAAAAATTTTCGATTTTTTTCCAGAGATTGAAAAATCTAGAAATCATCGCCATGACTCACAAAAAGGTTGCAGATCTCGATAATGAATTTGAACAGTTCAAAAATGAGTTTACTCAACCTCAAACATATGTTGATGAGCAGATCACAACCATGCATAATAGGTTTACTGCAGAATTAGGAGCCATAAGAACCAAGTTTACAGTAGCAACCTTATCAATAACAGCAGCAATGGAGCGAAAACATGAGGAGTTGATGAAGATGTTGTCATAAGGTGGTTTACCTAAGGATCAGGCCTCGCTAGGGGTTGCACCTACTGAGACTTACAAGGCTGTGAACGAGCTTCCCAAGCGTCCAACAACCATCTACAAACCCAATAACGATCCAAAAGTTTTACAAGTTAACGACCTTGGTTTTCCATATTTTGCTTATGGGGATAAACCGGAGACTTTAAAGCTTAGGAATAAGGGACTAGAGAGTAAAAATAGATTTAAAGAATCAGGGACTTATTACAACAAAAAGGACACGTTTCCAGAAAACTATGTCCAACCTGAAAGGCATGACACCCTTTATCAAGGCCAAAAGGGCGGTCATCATGGATCGAATTATCGAATGCGAAAGCTTAAGATGCTATTATTTGATAGAGAGGATTCTCATGGGTGGATCTACAAGGTAGGAAGATATTTTGAAGTCCAAGACATCGAACCGAGAGAGCAACTTAGGGCAGCGATACTGTCTATAAAAGGACAAGCTTTATCATGGTTTCATTTGAGTGAAGCAAGATCACTATTTCGTTCATAGGAAGGGTTGAAGAGAAGGTTGTTGGATAGATTTCAACCCTTACAAGAGGGTACTTTGTATGAGAAATTCTCGGCGATCACACAAGAAGGTTCTGCCCGCGAGTATGTAAGCTTGTTTGAGACGTTGGCGGGACAACTAGTTGGGATTTCTGAGCAGGTCATGGAGGGTACTTTCATTAAAGGGTTAAGACCTGAATTACGGTCAGCTATTCGAGTTATGCAACCTGAAGGTTTAAATCATGCCATGAAAGTTGCCATGATAATTGATGAAAATAAGGCCCAAAGTAGCTCGCAGGTGGAGGTTCCAACAGAAGGATAAACCACCATTAAAGGAGGGCACTTTCAAAGAATAACCGAGTCCGAACTGGAAGAAAGAAGAGCTAAAGGATTATGTTTCCGGTGCGAGGAGAAGTTCAAGCTAGGCTATCGGTGTGCACCTCACACCTTGCAAGTGATGATTGTTGACGACAGTGATGCGGAAAATGAACCATATCTTCAAGTTAAACCTTAGGATCATGCACTCAAGGGCAATTAATATGAGATTTAAAATCTACACCTTGAGGACAAGGTGTGAGTTTGGGCGGGGAGTATTGATATGAACTGATTTATTATTTAGTTATTTAAATTATATTTAGATAAATATTAAGAGTTCTTATCCTACAAGTATTAGGATTAGGGT
>BQNB010079244.1:0-30301 GCA_026074375.1 Tanacetum coccineum
CACCTAGGGGTGATATGTCTACATTCTACAACTCTTCCATACCCAGTTCTGGCGGGATTGGGTATTGTTGTTGTTGGGATTTAATAAACTGTTAACCATTAACAACCACGAGTACGCAGCGGATATGGATCATGTTTGGTTTATATAGTTAACGCACAATAAATAAACAAAAGGTAAACAAGAAAACTAACCCTTGAAGTCAACAGCAAATGCAATGAAACAAAGTGACTAAATGGTCACCTCTACGGTTGCTCACACAACACGTCAAACAAGTACGTCACGATGCTAGTCGTTATTTCACGAGTAAACACCACGAAAACAACTAAGGTTTTGGTGTTCTTGGTTTAAATTCGGTCGAACCCTAGAAGGGTTTATGACTCGAACAATATCCCAAAGAAAAGAGATAAATAGGCATTAGATATTAACATGCATGAAATATTTATCATGCATGTGTAATGCATCGTATGAAACACCCTTTATGGGTTTAATCTTTCTGCCGATTGGTTGAATAAAGGGAGAAGCAAAATTGACTTTTGGCTTTAGGTTAGCAATTGTGTCGTGTGTCTTTTGTGTGTGATAGATCGGCTAAAAAAGAACCCCTAAAAGGGTCTTTATATAGCTAACGAAACTTGTCCAACAAGTTCTTGTATCCCACTCCAACACTTTCCGAAAAACGACAATTAAGCCCTTCTCTTTTATTTGAAGTTAGTTAAGCGTCTAACGGAAAACTAAAATATATTTCGTGAAGTATATTATATAATTAATAAATATATAACAAGTATATATATTAATTACATAATAAACGTACTCTTCGTGTCTTACGTGTGTGCCCCCAATAGGCTCACACATTTCTAGTCGTATAGGTGCGTATCCAACTACCATAATCCAACAGCTCCCACTTGGGAGTTGGAGTAGCAGACTGCCCATATACTAACGACGGAAACGTCTAGCAACACTCACATTCGTTGTTAAAACTAGAAATGTCTGAGATCAAGTTTCAAAAACATTCTCAGTAGCATGGTTATGTATCTCTTGCTATAATCATCCCTTTGTTCAGATACCGTTAAACCATGGATATGGATCCTAACTCATTCCATATAGTTTAACCATTTAGATTCTCGTTATAGAACTTAATACAGATATACCAAATGTAATCAAGAATCATCTTGCATTACCCTTTGGGTGCGGCCACACAATTATCTGATTAATTCTAGAGAGGCGTCAAGGTATCATTCTGCACATCAAGTGGAGGAACAAATTCTTTGTTGAATACAAGTGTTGTGAATGCTGCTTCACATCACTTCCAATAATAGCCTTTATAACTACCATTTTCAGATTAGCGTTTGACTTAGAATTAAAAAGTGATATCCACACATACCAGAACTTGTTTGTATTCTCAAGTCTAAGGATGACTTAACTAACCATTTTTAATATTTTACTCATGACAAAGGATCCAAAAGTAAATATTCGAAGGTTGAGGAGTCCAATATGCATCCCTTGTGAATAACATATGAGTTTGGCGGGAACCATCCATATATCTATAAACTCTAATAAAACACAGTTTAGAACAACCCTTTAAAGCATAAGAATTAATTATCCTATTAAATTTTCTTATGTGGACTACCTTAATTAACCACAAATGTACAACATCATATTGCACCATCATTAAAAACATGCATTAAAAATATTCATCAGTTTCAATTAACATTATAATATTCAAAAAACGCATTCAAAATCTACCATTAATTGATTCATTCTTCTTCTACACTCTTCTACAATCAGTTACAATTCCATATTAATAACCAATCTTTCTTTAACACCTATTAGCCAATCTCTCTCTATCACTGATTCAAAAAAATATACATAAGCAACATATTCAATCGTACATGTATATTACATGTTGTTGTGATTTGGATATAGGTTGAACTAATTTTATTCTTACTTTTTTTGTAGACTTCATAGGTCAATCTATAGTGATTCGCATAGCCTTGATTCGAGCAAATAATCTATGTAAGCTGATTCTTGCAATATAGTATATATAAAATACTAGGCAAATCCAAACTCTTCACCCTTGACCAAGGTAAAAAGTCAAGACCTACCTAGAAATAAAATATATAAGAGAATCAATGATAAAAAGATTCCGGAAGTATGATTCCCGGGTCGTATGTCCCAACGAGGCTGCAATTGAAAGATGATCTTGGTTTGATTGAGATTAAGTGAGAATGATTTTGATTGATTATAAGGTCTAACAACTACGGGAAGCAACAATTAGTGTATAAGAAACCCTTAATTCAATCTCATAGAACAAATCTAAAACGGGCATGGAAAATGAGGGGAAAAAACTAAATTATGCAAAATTTTAACCCTACCAGCAGGAATGATGCACTATCAGCAGAAACGACAATACTACAGCAGAAACGAGGCTCTACCAGCAAGGAAGAAACGAGGCTCCCAAAACGGTGATCTGATTTTTAAAAAATCGTTTTTAGCCAAACTCCAAAACACGAAAGTTGTCGGGACATGGTTTTTAAGCAACTTTAATAAAGGCACCTTATAAAAATAAGCACTCAATAAGCCCCAAAAAGCCAAAAGAGCTGCTGATTGCAGAAAGTTAAGGTTTGGACTTACTTTTAGTAAATAAGCTGTAAAAAGCTCAAAATTAAACCAAAATGAAAAAGGAAAGATGTTTTGGAAAGCTTATATGTTGCTTAATCTGTTCAAAAAATCTTTTTCAACCACAAAACAAAATTAACTCAAATCAATTTGCATCAAAAAATATATAGTAAACTCTAATTTTCTAAAATAAGCAAAATGAAAAATAGCTTAATCCTAAAATTAAGCCAAAAGAAAAGTGTGCTTTTGGAAAATAGGCTCACTAATGAGTCCTTATAAGCCCCAATATCACTTTGTTAAATTGCCATTTGAAATAAGCACAAATGACTAAACTACTATTTTTTTGATTTTACTGAACATAAGCACTTTTGTGTTACAAAGAAGAAGCAATTTGATTCTTATGATGATTAAGCTAAAACAGATTGAGATTTAAGCTCATATGAACAATAATTAAGTACTCAAAGATATTTTTGATGAAAACACTAAATAAGCCAGAATGAGCTTATGAAAAAGCTAATTATCCCTTTTTTAACTCTCATGCAGATTCTAATTTAAACTTTAAAACACATTTGCACATTACAACAACACTTACCCAATGTATATAAACACTTAATAATAATATGCAAACAAGCTTTAATTATTACTTTCTAAGATTAAAAACTCAAAAATAAGCACTTCTTCTTAAGCAAAATTCAACAGGTTCACAAATAAGCTAATATAAACTTGGAAATTTGAAATTCAACAAATAAAAACTTGATTAAACAGCTTATAAGACCTAAATATAGCTAAATGAAATTTATCAAATGACCACAACCCCATTCAGAGGCCAAAATGACATTTTCAGCCTTGACCCAAACCCCCTATAGATTATGAAATCCATTTTTAAAACTAATTTTAAGAGATTTAGGCCAAAGCTTTTAAAGACAAATGATTATATGAACATATTAAGCACTAATGAACCATTTTCAACAGAAATTAAGCACTTAGATAAGCTGAATAAGCAAAAGGCAATTTTAGCTAAAAATGAACATATTAAAAGAACAAGTATAATAAATGACACACAAGCTTAAACCAATGAAGTTAATACTGCTAGGCTTAAGTTAATACTGCTAGGCTTAAGTTAATACTACTAGGCTTAAGTTAATACTGCTAGGCTTAAGTTAATACTGCTAGGCTTAAAAGTAGCAAAAAAAATGAACTAGCAGTTCTGCAATAGATAAGTAAAGTAAGAAAAAGAGAGACTTACTACACCCTTGCTCAAAACAGGGTCAAACAAAGAATCTACAAGCTCTAGCTTGTATAAAACAAGCTAGTGAGAGTCCATAAGCCCATCCAGAACTGGCTTATCATCCATAACATAAGCTGTGGTATATGTGAGAGTGATTTTTGTAATTTTCTCTTAACTACTTAACTTTTTAAACTTACTTAATTAGAGCAGCTTATAAACAAGCTGTGTTGAGAGCTTTTTAAACACAAAACAACACAATGAAGAAACTTAACACTTGAAATGGTAAATTGACTTGAAAACTCAAACTTGCATTAAAACTTGAAAATGTTACAAAGCTGAAAGTAAAAGCTGTAAATGACTTAAAAACTAAAATTATTTAAAAACTACTGATTACTAAAAACTAAAAACTAGATGCCTCAAAGGCTTACAAAAAGCTCTATTTATAGCCGAAGTCTTGGACTTGCAGCTTGTGCTACTTTGGAGAGATAAAACCAAGTGTGCTAGTTGTGTGAGGTGAATCTAAAGCAAATCCCAGCCTTTGATTTCTTTTGAGCTTCTTTGGAGACAATCTCAGCCATCGAAATGCTTTGGGAATGGAGAGGGATTGCCAACATGGACTTTATAAAGCTGGGGGGTAGTAGTAGGGTGTTGAGTGATTTTTGCAGAGAAGTATGGGAGCAAAAACAGGGTGCTGGCTGGTTTTGGTATTGGCGGGAAAGCTGGGGAAAGGGTTTATACAAGTTGGGTTGTGACAGAGAGAGGTTGAAGATGATTAAGGGTATGTTTGGTTTGTGTACAAGAAAGGCCCCTCCACATCTTTCCTCTTTTCATTCTCTTTTTCCCTTTTCTTTCTTTTATAACTTAGGTTTCCCAAATTGGCATAATCAGCCCCCGTGGTTTATATAATAATATAACTTAGGGGTTTGGCATTTTTGACCCCTCAAGTTATATTTTTCTTTGCTTTTTCTTCTCGGAGTAGACTTGACTTTGATTGGGCTTCGTCTTCACACACTTTTCCATCCCGTGTCCTGTTTTGTCTCTTTTTGATTGGTTTTTCGTCCTTTTGTGAGATATCCGTTCCTGCACAACACAATTAGCAAAACAAGCATATATTTGGCATTTTGAGTCCGTTTTTGGTTATTTTAGCTCGTTTTTAAAGGTAAAAGGTATGTGTAATTAAACACATACCATAAGCTTCAGTTGTATGAAATCCATTTGATTTATATTATTTAAGATTATTTTTATGTTTATGGTGTAAACCTAATAATTCAATTCAAATTGATCTTTGATTGACACCTATCTACTTTGATGTGTTTGTTTTTAAATAATCAATATAATTTTGTTTTGAATCATCTATATCTATATCTATCTATATTTATACTATGTATTAAAATAAAATAGATTTGTTACAACCCTTTAAAGCATAGAATATTATCCCAGTAATTTTCTTATGTGGACTACCTTAATTTAACCATAAATGTTATAACACTTATTTGCACCATCAATCAAAAAAGCATTAAAAACATTCATCGGTTTCAATTAATATTATAATATTTAAAACGCATTCAAAACCTACCATTAACTTATTCTCCTTTTATACTCTCCTACAATCAGTTACAATTCAATATTAATAATCGGTTTCAATTAACATTATAATATTCAAAACTCATTAAAAACCTACCATAATTGATTCTTCTTCTACACTCATTCCACAATATAGTTACAATTCATATTATAATCTGTTTCAATTAACATATATATTCAAAAAACGCATTCAAAACCTATCATTAATTGATTATCTTCATCAATTATTTAACCCCCAAAAAAATCTCTCTTTAACATTAATAATCAGTTACAATTCCATATTATAAAAAATCTCTTCTTTTAACACTATTTAAACCAATATCTCTCTAACATGATTCAAAAAAACAATATATAAGCCAACATATTCAATCGGTAAATGTATTACATTTCTGTTATGATTTGGAGTATAGGTGGAACTATTTTATTCTTTACTTTTATTTTGCAGACTTTCATGGTCAATCTTATTGTGATTCGCATAGCTTTGATTCGAGCTAATTGAGCGATTATTTGAAAAGGGTTGATTGGGTAATTAATTTATGGACCGGGTTGATATGGGTGATTGAGTAAATAGTCAGGTAACACCATATTGCACCGTTCTTTTATTTGTCAATTCAAAAACATCCGCCAGTTTCAATGAACATCAATGGCTGTTTAATTTTATAATACCAATTCAAAACCTTTCCACCAATTGATCTTCTTTCTCATACACTCTTTGGTTGTTTATCAACCTTTAAAGAAAATGCATTTAAGATCCCCTTTTAATATAATCATGAGGACTACCTTTAACACCAATTTAAATCAATCATCTCTCCTAACTTGATTATAATAAATCTATTAAATTAAAATTCTTATTTCATTCGTACATGTATTACATGTTGTTGTGATTTGGATATAGGTTAAACTAATTTTATTCACTTTTCATTTGCAGACATCATAAGTCAATCTATTGTGATTCACATAACCTCGATTCAAACAAATAATCTATGTAAGCTTCAATTGTGTTAAAATCTATTTGATTTATACTGTTGTGTTACATTCATTCTACCATTAGATTTTTCTACTGGTGGGAAATGATTCTAATGGTAAAACCCACTAAGTGTCACTGTTATAATTGTTTTGTGTAACGAGTCAATATGGGCGATTTTGTGTAATAGGTTGATATGGGTAATTTTGTGTAAGGTTGATATGGGTAATATTGTGTAACGAGTTGATATGGGTGATTTTATGTGAATAGTCAGGTAACACCATATTGCACCGTTCTTTTATTTGTCAAATTCTCCTAAATAATGTTATCTTATATCATCATATTATGAACATGATTACTTAATTACCTTATTTCATTGGACCGCAAAAAGCAAACGACAGAGAGGTTTCGATAGATGTAACTGACAAAATTCTTATACATGCGGCTCACCAGGTAACATCTATTATCGATTTTACTTATCCAAACAGTTTAGATAACATAAATGATCTGTCATATATCTAAGAAAAGGCCATTCTTGCTCAAACGAATGAAGTTGTGGACACTATAAACGATCATTTGTTGGAGAAATTTTCAATGGCTTACTTAAGTTGTGACAACATAGATAAAAATGAACGTGGCGCCGCCATAGATCAATCCATTTTCTCATCAGAATTTATCAATTGATTGAATTTCTCAGGTGTTCCAAACCACACACTTGCGTTAAAAGTAAGAGTCCTGATAATGTTATTGAGAAATATTAATCAAGCAACTGATTGAAGTTCTCACGTGTTCAAAACCACAGACTTGCGTTAAAAGTATGACATTTATTTATTTAATTGTTACAAACTCAAATGTTTATCTAATAATGCACTTATTATCTGATTATTTCTTTCATATATTAACGAAACATGTTTACCTTCAGTGTTTTTCTTACATTATTTATGAATGCAACTTCTTACAAAATAAGTTCTTACTTATTTAACTACTTAATGGATTATTTCTTCTACACTTCCCGTGAATCCACGGGTCTATAAGCTAGTTCAAAGAATATAACCAATACTTACATTTGTCTTTTGTAACAATATTCTCATACCGTTAACCGACAATGGACATATTTAGAATGATATAATCACTCAAAGATTAAACATGCAAATATAGGATAACAATTATTATATGTATGAATAACAAATACCACATATCTTCATTCATCAGAAAGTAAAAATTGTCTTACATCCCAATTATCAAAATACTAAAACAGATATGCATGAAACTAATTAGCAAGTTGAAGTCCAATGTATCCAACATTCTCAACTTTTCCTTTACAAGACAACTAAATAGTTATCTTAGTAAACTTTCTGAATACTTGTTTCAAATTCACAAATCTGTGAAGAATTTGAACGCTATGATGAGTGTCATATGTATATTTGCATACTATTGCAAGAATCATAGTATGGAAATGTGACAGTACCTTTTATGAGGTATTTGTAGTCACCCACATACTTATCTCAAACAATCATCTTTACAGTTTCTTAAAATGTAAAGTATTCTCATTCTTTAATGTATATTGCAATTATGCTCTAAGATGAGCATATCTAGTTAGCAGATTTATCATAAATGATAAAATCCTACTATAACTAGAATTGATTATTCTCTGGCATCATGTGTACATAAACAACATTATGCCTTATATAATTCGTAAACATTTATTTTAACAATCATCTAAATCACTCTCAATTAGATATTATTGTTATCAGTCATCTAAACACTCTTAATTAGATAATGTTGTTGTTAGCTCATCTTGCTCTTGTGCAAAAGTAACAACCAGTCTCATACACAATATAAGATATACATGATGAATCCTTCATTATAAACACAAGGTTTCCATCCATGTATTAAATTATCTCAAGTGAAATATATCATTTAAGATTTGCTTCAATGATGTATTGCATTGTGTTGGACTTAATTTCCGCATTTCATTAAACATTCATTCCAAGGTCGTTTGTTTTATTTTTTAAATTCCCAAGTGAAGTTTCATTCCAACCTCAAAGATTGATACCTTCAATATGTTACACAACATATGAATTTTAAGAAAAAATATAGTCCTCCCACTTGATGTCAGATGTACTCAGGAGTTATTTAATCAAAATCATATTGTGATTAAACTTAAGATCTCAGCTCCTAGATGTATGATCCAATCCACACTTGGATTCTATTATCTTGTATACTTGATAAATACTATTTTAAACTCATAACCTTTTGATTACACACCTTCCTCGCAAAAGGTAATTATAAAGAAAAGAGTTATAAAACTTAGTTGTCATAAAACAAATACAAACTCATAACCATTTTGATTAAACCTTCTTTCCTCGCAAGGTAATTCATTAGAAGAGTTATGATCCTTAATTCGCCATACGTCAGATTCAAGAAATCTGTATGACAATTAGTTATCTTTATATAATTAATGCGTGTAGAAAAGAAAGATTTAATGATAGTCAATTGCTTGAGTAAGATTAAAAACTCTTGTCATCAGTCAGGCATTAATATGTATACAATCTTGTCTTTATGAGCCTTCCTTCAAAAGAAACTCATTCTTACCTCACATTTTACTGTTTAGTGAAAGACCAATCAATCTCAAAACATTGATTATCTTTTAAGGACTACATCTTATCATTCATATTTCTAAAATATTTATCAGAACCAAGATGTGATAATTCATCTTATTAGTTAATAGGTTTATCATGACCCACTAACTTATATTCCTCAGCATTGATATAAAAATATCACTCTATTGATGAGGCATCCGTAAGGATTTATGTATGAGAGTGCCTTATACTTTGGTTCGACTGTTTTCATGTATACTTAGTTGACCATCAGCAAGTGAATTCAGAAGGTTATGTATTTGTTCTTGAATACCTTTAAGATCTATAGATGCTCCCACTTACTTTTGTAAGAAGAGATATTTCTTTTAAAACTAAGTATTTAAGCAACAATAAATTGTTCTTAATTGGGACAACAAAATACATTTTACAGTTCTCATCTCTAGCTTGTGAATAATATGCTTCATGGAGATATTAAAAAATTTTAGAACTTTAATCAAGACATGATGGGATTCATCCCAATCCATAGATAGATAATGTCTTGAATACCTTCTAGGTTAGAACTATATTGAGTGTATCCATGACACACGCAAATTTTCCTAACCTGATGATTTTAGAGATAGAGCAATTAAAGTTACAGAAATCAAACTATATGAATATAGTTTGTTTCAGCACATTAGACATACCATAATAGTGTGGTATTCTATGAGTATTGGAATCGTTCGACTCCATCTGAATTCCTTAGATAACTTAATTCTCTTTGGATCAAATACTTCAAATACTTGTCAATTGGGTCGAGCCAAATTGAATACAAAGTATTTTAAAACCAAGTGCATGCTAGAAACTTATGTATTTTGGAATAGTAAATAACTCTAGGTTCATGGTTTTAAAAATAAAACAGAACATGTCAAGTATACATTATGAGTCTTTGAATAATTCAAGGACCTTATGTTAACTCTATGTTCATGTGTTTCCAGAAAACAGAACATGTCAAGTTAGAAGACACAAGTAATCCGAATAATTCAAGGACATCATATGATGATGTGTTAACAAGAAGACACAACCATTTTACTACTTACTTTATGTTATGAGCCTTTGAATTGATTTACAATAAAGAAGGGGTGGCGAGTGGGTTCTGGTAGCTAAATTTGTTGCTCAAGAGTTAATTGCCAACAGGCCGATTTTATAATTTATGGGGTTGGTTGTTAACTGAAGAACCGGCAAACAGCAGAGCTTATATATCTAACCAATTTATTGAGTGTAGATTTATGAAATAACTTCAATACTCTTGTGTTTAAAATAGTTTAATTTCAAGTTAGTTTCATAACTTCAAAAATCTAATATGGAATTATATAATTAACCTTTACATTATTATCTTTGCAACTTAAAACATTTGCAGTCAATGTATTCTGAACAGTAGCTAGCTTTGTTCTTTCATATGACACATTAACGTAATATACTGGCACACCTCATGTGTGTTTAAGTCCTAGTAGATTTATTAGCTTCATTACCTTACGGTCAAGAGGAACCAATAATCATATTGTTATATGTTGTTCCTTGCACACACTTAGGATTTCTCCCACTTGTGTACGGGACAACATTATTTAATACAATACGACAAGCACTCCAATGTATAAACAATATGATAGTGTCATAGATATTATAAGTAGATTTTGAACCATAATGTTTAATAAAGGAAGTGTGGATTATTATTCTATAGATAACATTTCAGGAAGGCAACTTGTTATCTTATAAAATAAAATGCAATTTTCCTTAAAAACATGGTCGTTCATATTCGGAAAGTAATGAATTATTTCAAAGCAAGCTAGAAATAATATGGGCAACTAACAAAGTAGAATTAAATCTTGTTAGCTCCATGAAATTGACCATCAATACCATGAATGTATTTTCAGTAATAAAACGCAAAGCTCCTACTGGGTTTGTCAACATGGTAAGTGTTATATCACCTGTATAAAGCAAATAGCGATTTATTTACTTTCCTACTCTGAGAATGCCTACAAGTAGTAAAGACTAGCATGGTAGCGTGCTTGTTTGACGTGTTGTGTGAGCAACCATAGAGGTGGTAATTTAACCACTAAGTTTTCAAGATCAAGATTCCCATTTATTGACTTTTGTCATTAAACATAAAGGTTAGTGTTTCTTACTTTATACGTATGTTAATTCTTAATATCAAACTAGATCCATCCGCTGCGTACTCGTTGTAAATGGTTTACTAGTTTTTAAAATCTCAACAGTGGCATCACAAGCCAACTTAGGTATTGCACAGAGTATATGAAGTTCTACTTATGTAGATAAGGGACTAGACATCATTTATTTATTCATTAACTTGAACATCTAGCATGCATTTCCTCCTTAATCTGTCTGTCTAACCACAAGGGTGTTTAGCACTATAAGGAATGAATCGAGTCCAAGAAAATACCTAGAAGACCTGCTAGTAATTTTCTTTACTCGTTGCAGCTTAAACTCATACATCGTGACAAGTACAAGATGTCATTATTTGGTAGCTATAGACACATGTTCTGTAGTCACACAAATATTTTATCTTTCAAAAATTTCAAATCCAGAAAAGGGTAATGAAATATTGAATGTGAGTTTATATATAATTGAGGAAAAAACTTCAATTATTACCCTATCTTTTTCTTGTCAATCAAAGAGAAAAGATATGAGTAAGTCTCACTCTTTTTAACCAGGAAAAAAGACTATGTTTGTTTTCTAATGATAAACCACGCGTCCGTTACGTTATGTTGCAATAACCAATAGGATACATAGAAGAAAGTTCAATTTTGTATTTTTGATAATTAAATTCTCTAAAGAATTAAACTACCAATTAATTTAATATACTAAGAGCAAAATTGTGTCTCCCACTTATTACCAGAGGTCTGACCAGTGTGTAAACAAGTAGGGCAAGAGGTAAGCAACGAGCGTTAATTGCATTGTTAATGCAACTTTTAGATTTATGAGACACGTGACTTTAGTAACTTATATAGTAAGGTCATGTACATGTTTGTATCTCATCTTATGCCTCGGGTCCGAGGTCTGACCAGGTAACTCGATTTAAGTCAACCAAAAGAGAACGTGCGAAAATTGACAAAGGTCTGACCAATAGAAAAAATTCACTATGGGTTGGAAAGGCCCTGAGGTCTGACCAGAGAAGTCAATCCAAATGCATGTGTTCTTCATTTGGCTGGCATAGACTAAAAGTTTCACATAGGGGTATACACATAAATTTACAAAATATGTGACAAAAATCGTGTACAAGAAGCATGCAAAACAACTTGTAGCACAAAGTTAAGAAAACATTTTGTTAACCTTTTTGGTATAGTCATCATTTTGTCAAATGTTCTCGGTAGCTCCATTTTGGACCACAATTAGAAAGCGGAGAAATAGCGGTCAGCGGAAAAGCTTATTAACAAACCTGGTGACTTCTTTTTGGGGTGTTTGTAGCTAACACAGCCTTAACTTACTCTTATATAGTTTATCCAACAATGGGTGAGCCGTACTTCCAATTTACTAATGATGCTATTGTATGTTAAGAAACCCCTTTGTTAACATTAGTTTTATTGTTGCTAATATGGTGGGATTACAAATTGATCAAACCTATAATGTACTCTAAAGGCGGTCCGAAGACACAAGTAATTCCAATAATTCCCTCATATGCCGAAGCATGTAGTGGGGCGGGAGAAAATTAAAGATCAATTCAACCCCATATTGCGCATGTAAAACTAAAGCTTCACAAGAAATCAAATTTCATAGTTTAATGTCCGTATTAATTTGTCCAAAAACCCCGGTTTCGCAAATAACACATAACAAGTCACAAGGAGTATGCTTAATACTAGACATGTTCAATCCAAATTTCTCTATAAGTATAAGTCCGGTTTTAAGAGTTTCATAAAGTCTATTTTGCAAATATTGACTAGACACATGGCATATCACATATAAGCAATTAAAACAGACAGAAAATTGGAGTAAAATTGAAGACAAACTCTTATGTAGAAAGCAGTAATCACATAATGCCTCGAGTTCTCAAAAGAGTCTTCCCCAATTGGAGAACCATAAGACTCTCACTAGGTTTTCTGCTAAAGTGCCTAGATCGCCACATCCATCATATAACATGATTGTGTGAGTCTTACAGCCGAGATAAAACAAGAATATAATCATCATGGCACTTTAATTAACATTTAATTTATGATCTATTCTTAAAATAACATATGTGTTGATTCTAGGTCGGTTATTCATTATTTATGGCAAGGATTGCATGTCGTTGCAATAATTTTCAATAAAAACAATAAATAAACCAATTTCATGCAGCCCTAGCGTGTTTAAATCGTATGTAATTCATAAATACTAAACGAGTTGGCTCGTGATGCCACTGTTGTAATCTAACAATCAAGTTAACCATTTAACTCTTACGAGTACGCAACGGATAGATCTAGTTTAGCATATACAATTAACCATACATTAAACACAAAAGGAATATAAAAGGTAAATAGAAAACATACCCTTGAAGTCAACAGCATGAATGTCTTCAAACCACCTCATGAAAAGAGGATTTACGTTCACTAGAGATGTAACTCGGTCAATTAAATTCAAAAAGAGGATTCGAATAAATTTTAAAATTTTCCTTTGGAACATCCTCCTCGGGAAATGACTCGTCATCACTAGAAGTAAAATCATCATTAGGAATCGAAGGAGAGGATTAGAGAAAGTCAACTTAATTATCACTAAAATGGCATATCACATCACTATCATTGTCAGGACGTATCCTAGAATAACTTGGGAATTGGAACAAGGTCCTCAACACTAGACTTAATTACTTTATTCGATTCCTTTTTAGGAATAGTGCTAAGATTCTTATCTCCCATGATGAGAGAATCCTCGGGCTCCATAGTCGGTAAGACGAGTATGATTGCAACAGACGGAGGAATTTGAGAAATAATTTCATTCAAAGGAATAGTACTCTCCTCGTCATCATCGTCATCATAGCAAATAGAATCAAAATGTCGCGAAGGCTCCGGAGTATGAGTACTAAGATTAGTTGCCTGCTCTTGTTGACATAACTTTTCAACCAAGGATTGCACAACTTTAAGTAAACATTCATTTCCTTTGTGATTAAGGGCTTCTTGAATACTCTAAGGTTGTTGAATCGATGGATTACTGGGTGGGGTTGGTCAAAATCGTAGGAGTTAGAATTATAGCAAGGGTTAGGCTCAAAATAGTTTTGATTTCTCGGTTGACACTGAAGGCTCTCATGAGGACCCCAAACTAGTACTTCAGCAGATGTTTTGCTGAGGAAATAACTCTCAGTGAATTTGTGGTTAATCATTAATCACCAAAGTTTTTTGTAGCACGGTTCTGCTCATAGACTAGCGGACTCACGTGGTGGCCAATCATAACCAAAATGAGCGTCTTCCTAATATTTCACCGAGTATGATTCGTTCTGGGGTTGTGGGAGGGTGAGTGAAACCGTTTGGAGGATCATTGAAAGAGATCGATTAGGAGCATCAAATGGATGAATTTCCATTTCTTGAGTGGCAAAACAAAACAAAAATCCTCCTTTAAGATTATATTCAACTCCATCTTGCAGTACATTGTTGACGACGTATACCCATTTCTAACGGATCTCCACACCTTTAACAATGATTGGTCGAACAAGATGTTAGGGTGTGATGGGTGGGTAGGAAAAAATTGGGTGTTTATCATTGGATAATGGTATCGGGGAGACAGACAAAACTCGTCTTCTGTGAAGATCATTAAGCTCTTGTTTGTTAGAAACATGATCTAGGATGAATTAATAACAAAGGCGGAATATTCAAACGTTGAATCATTGTTATTAATACAACAAGGTTTTTCCATTATCATCACTAAGATACTTGACTATACAGGCCCCAATCTTTTACATGATCAAGGTAAGGGGAGGTTACTTCAAAGGAAATCATAAGATCCATGGGGCTTTACCACCGCCATGCTAGCATCGCTCTCTTGTGGGGACGTGTAAACTTACACACCAACACGTTTTTACAGCTTTGGTGCACACACACTTTTTGGCACACTAAAACTATATGCCTGGCCTCCTTTTATAGTATAAGGAGGTTAAGGTTTACATGGAAACTAATAAAAGATATTAAATAAGTAATCTGTAAATTTTATCTTGATATCTTTTCATCTTTATCTCTTTTTGACCAAGTCTTCTTTTTCTCCCTACATCTTGTAGAAATCCCATAATGACGACTTTGATCCCATCTTGTTTCCCCTTCATTGTTTAATTCATGTTTTGTTCTTATCAACTCCAATTATTAAATTTTCCAACTATCTTCCCCTTGTTGATATGACAACAACCAAAATTAGCAAGAAAACTTCCCATGAGTTAATTTACGGAATGAAACTTCCCCTTAATCTAAGTTGCAAATTATCATTAATTCTTCTTCCCCTTTTTGTTATAATCTAAGTAGAGGACAAAAATAAGCAGCTTTGATGTGGATGTAAATGGTTAAACCACCCCACTTTGAACGTGGTAGTATTCTGGATGCTTGGTGAGATCGTGTTATGATAATTAGAGTGCAAATAGGGTTTGTTACTAATGCTTGAATTAAAACAAGCTAGTAATTGAAATAGTAACAGTTAAGCAAAACAGATCGAGACAGAAAAAAGTGTCATCTAATAGATTTATGGGAGGAAGGAGTACACCAGATTTGTGACAGTGTTTAGTGGACAGCTTAGTGACAGGTTAATGTGTTGCTAACTCGTGTTTACTGCTGCTATTGGAAGCAGTGTTACGTTTCTGCTGCTAGGGCTCATATACAGGTTAATGTTGTTACTACTGATGGCGTTTAAAACAGTTGGTATGTTTGTGATATTACTACTGTTTGGGCTTATACGCTTATTACTGCCAGTATGCGTTAATACTGTCAAGCTTTTATGGAGTTACTACTGTTATTGTTATCAGACAGTTTGTGCTACTAGCCTTATTCGATATCAGATGATGCACACATTTGGATATCGGATTGAACTGGATGCTTCTTTAAGAGGAAGCTAACAGATTGATTTTGTTTTTGGTTTAAATGTTCTTAAAAGTTTAAAGGCTCATATTTTATTAGTTTAATTGATTACAAAGAGGATTATTTATCACCTATTTGAAGTTGAAGTGGATTTTCACAGGTTTGTGTTCTTATCATATCTTAAACGGCTCACAACGTTTAGAGATAACTTGTTTGTGCTTAGAAACGATGTGACGAAGACTTGTCAAAATCTAGCAAAGGTGTGTAATCTACAAACTTATGGTGCTCAATGCTCACATTTGTTATCACTTTGGTTATGTGTCTCATAGAAGATGAGGATTTTTGTCAAGAGATTGCGATCTACTTATATTTCACTAATTTATTTATAAGTTTGACGTCACGTGGATAGTACAAGATATAAGACACAAGTTTGGGTTGTTCTACTTCAGCATCAAGTTGGTTATACCTAGTTTTCTTCATCAGTAATCATTACATAGAGCTTACAGAATTAAAGATTCAAGAAATGTTTAACATATGGGTTTCAAGGGAAGCTTATTATCAAAAATGTTTAACCATCAGAATTTGTTCATGCACCACTTGAGGTGAAAGGTTTCATTACTACTGCTAGTTGTCTATTACTACTGCTAGTTTAAGTTTCTACTGTCTTAAATTCATTATTCTTATTATGCGTCATGGAGGGTAATTTGAGACATTAGAAGGCTGGATTAGTAGTGTGATATATGGTTTGTAGTTGTAAAGATTCAAGTTGCTTATCTTCATAAAACCCCTATTGGATTATGACAAAGAGGGGAAGAAGATTACAGAGATATGATTTGCATCTTATTATGTGTGGTGATATGAGCAGGGAGATCATAAGTCAAGGGGAAGCATTAAAGATTGTTTCACTGATGGAGATAGTTTTGTAATATCAAATAGGGGAAGATTGTTGGGTTTATTAATTTGATGATTACAAAACTACATGTGCTTAAATGAAGACGAATGAAACAACAAGGGACTAATTCATTTACATGGATTTCTACTAGCCTGGTGGTGAACATAAAGATTTGTAGAAGATATTGATCAAGATTTAACTGATTTACGTTTCCTTCTCTTTATTTAATTAGCTTCCTTTGTATAGTCATGATCTACTTCTTTATAAAGAAATCATAGACACTTAGTTTTTGCTTTCAGAAAACGTTGGTTCAAATGTGAGTCTAGAAAATATGTGTGTGTATACAGTATTAGTTAGTTATATAGTTAGTAGAAAGTATAGACGTCTATGGTGTAGCCCTAAGGATCATTTGATTCCTGTTATATGTTGGTAACCGTTCTATGATTTGATCACATAGAATTGGGGCTGTGTTGAATAAAAGAAAACCTTGTGATAACATTGATTCGTTCCTTATTAATTCCGTTGTGCAAATATTCAATCTGTGTTATCATTATCCTAGATGAGAACTAATCATTCTCGAGTCTTAAACGATCTAAGGAGTTATATCAAACTCCACACTTTTAGTTTTGGCGTTTGCATACGGTCCCTGGCCGTAATTTTCCCAACGAGTGAATGGGGCGACTTCATGAACATTTACCTTCCACCAACATTCTTCCATTTTTACTAATACATCATGATCTAGTTCGTGGAAGTTCTCAAAACTACTTTTCAACCATGCGCATAATTTCATTACTCTGGGAGTTGCATCCCCCCACGATCTTTTAACTTTGGCTTTGTACATTAAGGCCTCTACTTCTAACTTTCCATCAATAAATTCGTCATACCATTTGTGATCCTGGAAATAAGTCATGCATCCGACTTGAACCATCCACGATAGTTCTCCTCTGTTACAAAACCCGTCGATATCTGAACTACATGTGGGCCATTTAGACTTCCTATTTTTGAAATGATAGGGTTCGCATATGTGATCACATAGTTGATATGGTACCCTGTTATCTGACCATGGTTCCACGAGATCCCCCATCATATTATTATTCAACTCATACCCCTCATAAGTATTGATTCCTTGGATATCGAAAGTAAACAGATCCATGTTGATTTTAAGGAGATAGTTGAAATCATTGGATGCTTTACATAAGGGTGTCTCATAGTCAAATAGATTGTCTTTGATCTTGAAGATTTCAATAATATCGTTGGGGTCATCACTTTCATCAGCTTCCATCTCTTCATTGTCATCAGAAAGTTGGTAGAATTTTTGAACGAACTTTTCTACCAAATCTTCCCAAGTAGTAAGTGAACCAATACAATCCTTTTTAAACTATTCACTTGCGGCTCCTGCGAGTGAGATAGGGAAGACGCTAAGACTAAATCGATCATGAGTTAGACCTTTTACCTTGAGTGGCCCAACTACTTTGAGAAAATTATTAATGTGTTGAAACGCGTTTTCTCCAATTATCCCATTGAAAGTATTATTACGTATCTTTATCAAGAATGTTCCTTGTATTTTGACAAAACTTTTCTCGATCATTCTTGCTTTGTCATCATTAGAGAGGAAGTTCTTTCAGGTAACAGAAATATATTCATTTGGTTCCGCCATAATGATTCCGTTCTTCGTCAAATGGTTTCTTGGAAATAAGCACAAAATGATCAGTAGGATGTGCCCTTAGGGAAGAGAACACATAAAGCAAGATAGGAAACCAGAATGCGAAAAAATTACGACTCTTACTGTATCAGGTGATCGATACGCCGTATTCAATTGATTTGAATACGCCGTATAGATCTATTGAGGGTCAGTACGCCGTATTGAGTTTACATAATACGTCGTATTGTTTAGAAGAACAGATACGTTGTTTATGCTGCAACAATCAATACGCTGTTTGAGTAGAAGGTTTGATACGCCGTATCCAATTGGTGGATACGGCGTATAAGGTGATCTATTAGAACAAAGTACTTTGAAAACAATTAAATAATGCCGAATTTAAACACACAATACAATTGAATACAAATAGAATTAAATTATGCCAATTAAATTATTCTAAGCTAATGGTTAGCAATACTAATAAAATTAAAGGTTAAACTTTTTCACTCCCCGACAATGGTGCCAAAAACATGATGTGTTGTCGTGTAGGGTCAATTTATTGATTACCAACTTTTAAATTTATATTTAGCCGACTTATCCTAAAACAACACTTTAATGGGCAGTCTGATCGGGTGGAGTTTCGTGGTATGTAGGGTGTCGAACACTAAGAGCGAGGTCATTAACCTTATATTCTATTAGTATTTTAGTTAATCTAATTAATTCCATTTACTTTTTAAACCTTTGCTAAACCTAGTTCTAATGATAAAGGGGGGTTTTCAGCCTGAGAGACTGGCACATGTTTTATGGTGACAATAATCAATTCAATACATAATAAGCATGCAAGAAGACAATTAGAAGATAAAAGAGCGGTACAAGCCAAATGATAGAAAACTTTATTAGCCATATTAAATCCAATTAAATGTTGGTTTGTTTGTTTAGTGCAATGAACGCTTATCTCGAGGCGACATATCATTCTTAAGACTTAGGCAGGACATCATCATAAGCCCTAGACACGTTAAATCCTGTCACAATTAACGTATCCGCATAAAGCATCGTTTAAGTTTAATTTTAATCTATCTAGGGATTTAAAGCGATGGTGATCTTGTTAACCCCTAGCCCATCAGGACTTTACCCACTTACTGTTTGATGGTATTTTATAAACTGGAAGTTCACTATTCAAGTCTTTACCAATTAATTAAAAACATACTTGTTGAAGCATACGAGTCACCTGCCGGTCTAACTAAGCTCATAATTTAAAGGCAAAGATAGAACATTATTTGTGATCCTATTGGTCCAGTAATAGAAAACACGATATGGAGAGCTATCCCAGTATCTAGATTACTTGTTAGGTATAACTAGACCCAGTTGAATGATACGTCGCATATTCAAACACGTAGACAAGTATTAGGTGATAAACATAATTAAACAATCAACGATTAATTAAGCAGTTCATATTAAAACAAACCAAACATAAAATATTCATTAAGATGGCTAATACCCAAGGGTATTAGCCTGATCCGTCCAAACTACACCTTAAAATATATATAATATATAATAAAATATAAAATATATATAGTAAGAATAGTCTAAAAGCAGAATCAATAAAACCGAGAAGTAGTATAGAATATTCCCGGGTCGTTTATCCCTAACGAGGCTGTACTGGAAAATCGATACAGTCGGAAGATTTGAGTTGGAAGGAGAGAGATGATTTGAGAGTGCAGGAAGTTAAATAAAGCAATAACAAAACAAACACCTATAAGGAAAAAACCTAAAAATTATGAAATTAAGCAAAGAAAACGAGAGCACGAATCCCGAACAAAGGGCAAACACTAAAAAATCATTTAAAATTAGACCCTCAACAAGAAATTTTGCTTCTCTAAACTACTCAGGGAACAAATAAACAAGAATGAAAAAGACTAGACCGAAACACGGAGTTCGTTTGACCCAAAAACGTGTCAAGGACAAAAACCGCACCCTGAACCGTTCTTTAAAAAACAAAAAGGTTACAAAATGACCCTACGAAAATAAAATTTATTCCTACAAACTATATTACTAAAATAAAAATTCTAAAAAAGAAAAATATTTTTTTGACAATTTTTGTATTTTCTTTTCTCTATGAATTTTTAAACTTAAAAAAACGAAATTAAATTGTAAAAAATACTAAATGATTTTGAAAAATTCTGAAAATTTTTCCTAAAATACTTTACACTATATTAAGCCTACGAAAAATGAGAAACAAAAATTTGGCTTATTAATAAGCCCTTAATAAGCTGTTAACAGCTTATAAGCTTTAAACCCAAAACACCCTTAAATACCAAGGCCCTTGGGACTATGACAGAAAAGTCCAATCGCAAACGGTATGTTAGTTGTTATAAAATGGGGAATGTTATCGAGGGGTACCCGGGTTCGAGTCTTGCTCACCCGGGTCACCCCTTGTCTCCTTTTTTTTTTTGAAAACTTTGTAAAGCAAAGTTGTTAAGCTCGTGGGGCTTAACAACTTTCTCAACTACAATTTTTTATGAAAAGCTTTAAATAAGCTAAAAATTAGCTTATAAAAACGACAGTTTGCTTAAAAGGGCTTAAAAGCTAAAAAATGCTAAGTCTTTTTGGACACCTTGGACAAATAAGCCACTACTAGGACAAATAAGCTAAGAGAAGGGCTTAACCAACCTAGATAAGCACTAAAAAGCTTAAAGTCTAAAACTAAATAAGCTTAAATAGCTTAAGTGGACAGAAAGTCTAAAGTTGAGCTAAAGGACAAAAATGCTTAAGTTGGCACTCAAATAAGCTGAGAAAATGAGAGGCAAGCTTGCACAACTAACCACCCTACTAAAATAAGCTGCTAGGAATCAATTGAGCTTATTAAATAAGCTCAATAAGCCAGAATGAAAAATAAGCAGTCCTACTCTAAAGCTTAGCTAAAACAGTCAAAGGGGGACTTCTAGCTTAAAAATAAGCTATCTAAAAAGCTTTTTAAAGGCTGAAACTGAAGGGGCTTATATAAGAGCTTATAGGCTCTCAAAATAAGCCAAGAAATTGGGCTTAAGTACACTACAAGCTTAGGAAAAGGAAGCTTAAAGTCTCCCCTTTGCACCAGGGGAGATTAAAGCTAAAATCAAGGGGCTTATTTGACAGCTTTTTAAAAGCTGTCAAATAAGCTCTAAATAAGAAAATAAGCTTAAACAGATAGAGTACCCTAGCAAATGGATTTGTGCACCAATTTTTGACTTTTAAAAATCATTTTAACTTGCTGAATTTGTAAAGTGAAAAAGGGCTTTTGGATTTTTTAAAACTGCTACTAAAAAAACTTGGTGGTTTTTGACTCAACTAAGTCAAAAGACCAAGGGGCTTGGTCAGCTTGTTTTAGACTCACAAAAACAAACTTTTTTGACACTTAAACTCAAATATACAATGGCTTATTCAAATAAGCCATTGTATACCTTTTTTAAAAACCACAGCTTGAAAAATGATTTCATAAACCTTTGAAAAACAATTTTAAAACTTTAAAACTTATAAAAACAGCTTAAATTAGCTCTAAAACCTAAGCTAAATCTATTTTGAGACTCCAACCCATACCAAAGAGCTTTTTTGACCCGTTTTCCTCTTAACCCAAACACCCCTTAAGTTTAACTGTCCCAACCTTATTATACTTAAAAACTATTTTAAAAACTAAAACAGCTAAAACCTTTAATCTACTCACACTAGAAATAACCTAATTAAGCTATTTTAAGACTAAAACCTACAGCTTATTTATAGAAAGCTAGTTACTCTCCTAGCCTTTTATACTAACAATGACAGGATTAAGAAATTTAGACTAAATTGATTCTAGTTAAAACTACTTAAAGACATTTAAAATTCTAAACTAACTAAGTAATTCTAAGCATGATTAAGCATACACAAAGATAATACAATAAGCTAAATGAATAAGCTAACTGCTACAGTAAAATTTAGAAAATGAAACCTTAAATTTGTAGTCTCAGAACTTAGCCACTCTTGTTGAGTGAGTGGCTTTTAAAAACTCAATCCTAATTGGCACCGCCTTCCATAATAGCTTATTCATCCATGCTTGCTCACACATACAGTAACTTGTCTCTTCCTTGAATTTTCCTTAAAGTTTTGTGAAAAGGTTTATGAACAGGTTATAAAGGGGGTTTTAGTGAGAGCTTAAAGGTTTTTAAGAAGACAATTAAGATTTAGAACACGATTATAAAAACAACTGAATTTTCATTAAAACTGAGAATTACAAGTACATAAAAGAACTTAGCTTAAAACTTTTACACCTAAACTTTTAAAAAAATACTGAAAACTACTAAAAAAAAATAAATTATCCAAAATACTATAATACTACACTACTGCTTACATGCTAAATAATAGGAATTGACTAGGGTTTTCTTCTTCTCTTTGTCTTCTTGCATTTGTGCTTGTTTGTAGACACAAAAAGAGAGTGTGCTTGTTGCGAGAGTACAAAGAAACAATGATCATGGCCCTTCAAATTCCTTGGGTTTCTTTAGAAGCCATCCGAGCCGTCGAATCAAGCTTGGGGAGTTGTGGGATTGCCAACTTGACAATCTTACAGCTGGGAAAGATAGTGGGGGATGGGGGAAGTGATTATCCATGGGGTGGTTTGGGTTGCAGGGTAAAAGCGGGGTGGAGAAACCGTGATTGGTTGGGATTTGAAAAGGGCGGGAAAAAGGGTGTTATAAAAGGGTTAGGGGTGACAGGCAAAGGTTTGGGAGATTGGCAAGTTTGGCCCTTCAAAGTGATAAGGGTGTTTGCACCCATGGTCCTTGTGTTTTAAATGTTTTGGGGACTTGGCAAATTAAGTCCCCAAAAGTTATAACACCAATTGCACCACTCGTCCTTATGGTTATAGCTTTATGGCTTTGGCAGAATTGCCCCTTGGGGTATAACTTTGCCTCATTGGTAGTATGGACCCTTGTCTTTCTTTTCTTCTTTTTCTTCTTTAAATATAAGTTTAGGGATTTACAAGTTTAGTCCCTAAACTTACTTTTCTTGACTTTTGGCTTCGGGGTTGACTTGGGTTGACTTTCTGTTGATTTTTTCAGGCTTGGGCTTGGACTTTGACTTTGTCTTTTTCCTGCTTTTCCATTCCGAGTCCGGTTTAGTCGTTTTGGCTTCGTTTTTCGTCCTTTTCTTAGTTATCCGTTCCTGCACAATACAATTAGCAAAACAAGCATATATTTGGCATTTTAAGTCCGTTTTTGGTTATCTTAGCTCGTTTTTAAAGGTAAAAGGTATGTGTAATTAAACACATACCAATGAACAACAAACTCAGGTAACAAGAGAAAAGACTGATGAAGAGTTCACAGAGGCTGAGAACAACAAAGAGCATGCTGACATTCAAGCTACAAACATTCTTAGTCAAGGGCTCCCAAGACACATCTTCAACACACTCAATCAAACTGAGACGACAAAAGAGATTTGGGAGAATGTGGAGCTACTCATGCAAGGATCTAGTTTCACATAACAACAAAAGAAAAAGACCTTGTTTGATCAATATGAAAGGTTCCAGGCTAATGGAAATGAATCAATTCACGACTACTTTATTCGATTCCACAAGCTGATTAATGACATAAAGATCACTAATGGAAATCCCAGTTATCAGAGGAATTCCAGTTTGTCAATAAACTTACCTTCGTATTGGGGCAAGTCGTTACTATTGTGAAGTACATCAAGAAATATAAACTGTGTGCTTGTTGATCTATACACTCACTTGAAGAGCTATGAACAACATGCCTTGAAGACTATTAGCAAGATGAACCAAACTTCTGGGAATACTGATCCACTTGTACATAGCTAAGGAAACACAATCAACCTCTTCACCTTCACAATATGTCTCCTCCAACACTCTGTATGACACACTTACTTCATAAACAAGTCTCCTTAGTAAACCAATGATGCCATGCTAGCAATGATGAACCAGATTGGGAACTTACATAGTGGGTTTCAGAAATAGTTTCCTCCTACCAACAACCATCTAAGAACTTCTACTAATCCAATAACCCAAGCTACGATTCAAGATGGTCAGATTACAACAGAGAGTGTTCAACGAAGAGCTCTGGGTAATAAAGGAAAACATGTTGCCACTGGATTTCAAGGAAAGGTGGTAACATGTTACAACTGTCGTGGTCAAGGACATGTGGAAAAGGAATGCAACGAGAAGAAATGAGCAAAGGAATTACAGTGGTTCAAAGATAAGGCATTGCTTATGGAAGCTAAAGAGAAAGGCGTTATTTTGGATGCAGAGGCTAAAGCTTTTATGGCAGATGTGGAGTGTACAACACCTTATGCTAAACCATTGGCCATCACTACCACTACGGCATTTGAAGTAAGCCATGAGGATGCATACGATTCTGATGTCGATGTATGATCCTCACCAGCGGCATCATTATGGGCCAATTGATGCAGACTCGGTCCATATACTGGACAGGGCACCCAATAATGATACTGAATTTCCATTCAAGGAGGTACCACACTTTATGATATTCACTGTTTGATAAATATAAATCTGTCAGGAATCACAAGAGATAAACGAGGAGAACAATAGACTCCGATGTTGATTCGTTTATCAAATGATCTGATATACACCATTCCATATCATCTATACCAATTAATCAACGAAAAGTTGCAAAGTGTTCTAACTATGTATCTTATGTCATACCTGGTGAAATATTCGTGATTATATTCTAGGTTGATTTGAGGTTGCAACTTAGTGGGCCACATTTAAAACCTAATGAGGATCAAAGCTTTGCTAATGTTTCCTTATAAAGCTGAGCTGAGTGATACAAACACAGGTTTCATTATTTAGAATAAAGTAGGTTAAATTGGGTTTTAGAACACATAGTTTTGATATGATAACAAACGAAATGCTGACTTGAAGGAACAACTTGTGTCTTTATAAACAATAACTTTTACCGTATTGCTCTAGTCATTTAGTCTTTGAAAACAAAAAGTAAAATATTGAAAGCAGATAAAAATGCTCTTGAGGAAAGTTATCTTGAGGAATTAGTTTGGTTGAGAAATACTTTCAAGGTTCTGTCAACGGAACTTTTTAAAAATCGTTATGGTCAAAATCCGTAACAAAACTGTCCCTATGTTATCTAAACGACCAACTTTTTCCACAAAGGACTTACACAAATCTGCTCTTGGTCATCGTAATCCACTGTATCTCAAATCAGCTCAGCTGTGTCGCCCAACCCTGTATCTTGGTGACGTAATTGTTGATCATGTACATACCCCCTTAGGGTATATGATAGTGAAGAGACCTTAGTTCAAGCTGAAGTTAGTAGAACTAAGATGTTAGAAAGGATGAAAGACCCGTTGTGCAAAGTGTCATCTAAGCCTATAAATTATGCTAAGTTAAATAGTCTGTATGATACCTTTGTGCCTCAAAAGCAGTTGTCTAGAGAACATGTTTATTGGTTACCAGCTAATGAAGTTGCTAGTTATAATTGTAACCAGTCTAAACCTGTAACTAACTTTGTTCGTACTCGTCCAGCCAAGAGTCAAGTTAACACTCAGTTAAAAATGTTAAAAGCATGTTTTCCAGAGTTTGATAAGGTTGTCAAAGACAGAACGACACCCTCATATATAACAAATGGGGAGTGGCATTTTGAACATACCAAAAAGTGCTTTGTAGAAGAAATAATTCCTTTTTATGAAAAACTCAAAACGCATGTTAAAGGTATAGAAGATAATATTTTCAAAGAAGTATCTGAATACATAAAAATCTTTGATGAGCTGGACTAAAGGTATGATCAATTTGTTATTTATAAGAAGAGTTTGGAAATAGAGAATAAAAATCTCCTGATTCAAAATGAGTGTTTGCTAGCTGAATCTGTGTCTAAAGATATTTGTTCTGTTGTGCTTACTTCCGATATTGTTGTGCCTATGAGCGTTGAACCTAGATCTAATTGCGTTGAGGAACACTCCAGAAATCTAGAACTTGAAGCTGAGATTTTAATTATGTAACAACTTACTTGTGAAATAAAGAAAAACGGTTGTTCTTTCATTGAAACGAAATATCAAGAACTCGAGCTTAAATTTCAAAAGTACAAAGAATGTTTTGAAAATCCACAGGTTTGTAATAATTCAAGCTCACCTGAACTTAATGTATTTTTTAAAATCAACAAGTTGAAAGATTAGCTTCAAGGGAAAGATGAGTTAATCAGGAAGTTAAAGGCTCAAATCGGTAACATGAAAGAAGTTAGTGCCGACTCCAATCTGAGTACTCTAGAATTTCAAGACCTAGAATATGAGTGTATCGATGATGTTGTATACTTTAGAACTTGGCTTGGTATATCTATTCGAGACCACAGTAATGAATACTATGGATTTAGATGGAGTAAACTTGTGTATATTGGTAAATTTCTAGGCATTACACAAAAAGCCTATACTATGTTATGTTTATTAAATACACCACACCAGTTAGTAACCACCCCGTTTAGCTTATTTGATTTTACTCTAATTTTAAGATATCGATTCCTAGAAAAATTGTTTAAACCATTCTTGTTTTCACCAACTTTTTGTATAAGTAGTAGATATCGATTAATTATTTTTGTAAAAGCATGTATAGTATGGATGATTGGGAGTTGACCGTTACAGGAACGCCAACTAAGGTTGTTTTTGTTGATCTATGATCAAGACATTTATGTATATATTTCTGTGTCTTTGTCATGGGAACGGTCGGGAAAGCTATCTTAGCAATGTACTTATTTGTTTGGAATTAAATCTATTTGTTTTGTATATTTTTATTTAACAACAATTATTTCCCTTTCCTAATCCCTAACCCTTAGGTCTTATTCGAATAAGGATGCGAGCAATCACATATGTCTATTCCGTCATTCCGGCCATGTATGTGTGATTTTGTCCGCCTTGTTGGTTTATTACATTTTGGTGAAAGGATTAAAAGATCCATACTCTATATCACTCTTCGTCCTAACCCTTGGTTTTACTCGAGTGAGGGAATTGAATGCAATCATGTATGTCTATTCCATCGTTATAGATGTGTATATGTGGTTTGTCGCCCTTGCTGGTTTACGACTTTTGGTAAAGACTTATAGGCATATTCTGTTGCTTATTCGAGTTAAGGGTTCGAATGCAAGTAATGTATGTCTATCTATCGTTGGATGTGTACACATTATTTTGTCTCCTATTCTGGAATATTGGTATCGGTAGAGATTGGAAAGAGTGATCAAAACCCTTAAAGCCTTTTTAAGCCCAATTTACCTTTATAAACTTGTTACTCCTTAGCTTTAGTGGTGGAGATGTGTATCCTTGCCAAGCTTATGATTGAATACTCGTCACGACCGAGCAATTGAGAAAATTAGTTACATGTTATCAAATAGATTAGTTGAGTGATTTGAGTGTTTTAATCTTCCTATTTCGTGAGGTGTTTGGTTGTGTACTGGTAATTAAACGAATAAATGCTTAAAGAGAAATCCTTTGGGATACATTTTCATGAAATTTCTAAAGACTACTTGAGGACAAGTAGGATTCAAGTGGGGGGATATTTGATGAACATCATATTAAGCAATGTTTACTTTAACTTTATCTTGTTTCTTTCTCATTTTTGATAATTTATTGCATGAATTGGTACTTAATTGTTTATATTTGAGTTTTGCAGTAATTATGGAGTACTTTGTGAAGATTAGCTAAAAGGTACTCATTATGGAGCTAAAATGAAGAAATCTGAGAAAACTATTCTGACATTTCTATACGCCGTATCATCATGGAAGTTCGCGTATCTGTGCTTGCCTCACAAGAAACCACGAGAACTAAAGTCCTATAAGCCATTATACAGGGAAGACCTCTAATAGCCGTATTCTATTTTGAGAAATTATATATATGGAAGATATTGAACGGGGTCCTACTCATGAAACCCCGAATCCGATGTATTGACCTCAATTATACGTTCGTATCAAAGAATTAAGACACTATAAATAGAAAACCTAAAAATGTGTTTTAGATGTGCTTGATCATATTTTCGATACCCTAACCACAAAAGTCGATTTTCAGAAGACAAGAAGAGCATAAGAGGTCAAGCAAAGCTTCTAATTCCATAGGAAACACCTTGTGATCTCTTATACACTATTAATTATTCAATTTTTGGTATCATTCGTTTAACTCGATTAGTTTACCTTGGTTGATTTGATTATTATTCTTGTATTAATTACAATGGTTAAGGGCTAATAACCTTGGATATTAGCTAAGTTTATGAAGATTTTAAAATCTTGGTTTGTTTATTTCGTTTTGCTTATTTATAGTTGGTTGTTGATTATGTTTATTAATTCAATTACCTCTGTTTATGTGTTATAAGTATGCGACCCATCATTCAACTGGATCTAGGAATGCAAAATATCTCGCTAGCTAGATGCCGGGATGGCTCTCTATATCCGCAATTTATATTTCTAGAGTAATAGGATCACAAATATTGACCTATCTTTACCATTGGTTTATGTGAACAAGTTGGACTAGCAGGTGACCTAGGATCAACAAATAACGTACTGATTCCTTTGGTAAAGACTTAGACAGTGGACTACTAGTATATAAAGAGCCGTTAAGTAGTGAGTGGGTAAAGTCTCCATGAGCTAGGGTTTAATAAGATCACCATTATTAATCTCCTAGGATACATTATAATCAGCAAATAGGATGCTTTATGCAGATGCGTTTAATTATGACAGAATTCTATGTGTCTAGGTTTTAGGAAGAATTACCGCCTAAATATTAGAATGATATGCCGCCTCAAGATAAACACTCATTGCACTAAAATAAACAAACCAACATTTTAATTGGATTAATCATGGTTAATACAGTTTTCTTATATTTGGCTAGACCACTATTCTATCTTTTGATTATCTGTTTGCGTGTTATTGTGTTTTAAATTGATATAATTTATCACAAAACCTGTGCCAGTCTCTCAGACTGAAAACCCCCCTTTATCCGTTAGAATTAGGATTAACATGGGTTTAGCATAGGTTTAACATAGATTAGAATTAACATAACTTAAATTAACTTAACTTAGTTAACCAAAATATTGATAGAACTATAGATTAATGCTCTCGCTCTTAGTGATCGACACTACTTACCAACGAAGCTACATCTGATCGGGTACACTGCCCGTTAAAGTGTTGTTTTAGGTAAAGTCGGAAAAATATAAATGTAAAACTTGATAACTAAAATAACAACCTACAGGATGACACATCAACAATGGACAACGTTTTGTTGAAAAACCGATTGAAGTCATGGACCTAGAGGTCAAGAAGCTGAAGCAAAGTAGGATTACCATCGTGAAAGTTCTTTGGAACTCTGGACGAGGACCAGAATTTACTTGGGAACGAGAAGACGAGATAAAGCACAAGTATCCGCAACTTTTTGTGAGCGCTAAGTCTTAGGACGAACGACCTGAACTTCAGGACGAAGTTCCCTCTAACGAGGGAATACTATGACAACCGTCTATTTTTGAGGTCAGTAATCGATAGCAAACGTACGACATTTTGACTCTTTGAATTATTTGTTGAGTCACTTTTATATGGTCGTTTCATTTTTATTGATAAACGCTTATTTTCTTAGGAACCCTAGTTATACGAACGAACCTTTGACCTAATGATCCTAGTTAACGGTCCTAACGACCAACGATATGCTCAAATAACATTATGACATTGTCAAAACAAATGGGAAAAGATAATTTAACTCACTTGCAAAACTATCTTAAAAGTTACGTTTTTACGTCACTTTACCTATTTACC